>WYDF02057544.1:0-11869 GCA_009867245.2 Adranes taylori
ATATATGTCTGCTCATAATCTTGCCTTTAGGGGTCGCATAGAGATTTTGAATGAGGACTGCAGTGCTAACTTTCCTAGTCTTATTACTTCCTGGTCGTGAACAAGCTTCATACTTACTGCCTTGGAAAAAATACTCCAAAATGAACTAATAGAACTTATGGAAAAGCAAGTTAAAGCAACAATTTTGGAGCATATAAAAGAAGCAAAATACTTCTTCATCTAATAGAGTATTCTTCATCTAATGGAGTATTCTTGATGGAGTATTCTTGAAAATTTTTCTTCAACATTTTTTACTCCCTGTGGATGTCATAATTGGAATTTATTGTTATTTGATGCAGTGTCATTATGCATGAAAGCAAAATGTTCTTTTGGGATCCTGCAAAAGCTTAATACATTGTTTTCTGCTTCATCTAATAGATGGAGCATTCATAAAAACAAAACCAATATCACTCTCACTCTAAAGCCATTGTCAGAAACTAGATGGGAATGTAGAGCGGATAGTGCTAAAGCTGTTCGTTATCAGCTTAAAGGAGTTGTAAAGAGTCTAGACGTGCTATCTGATTCAACCAATGACTACAATTGCTAAGGAGTACAATTTCTAGAGATATGATATCCTTTTATACGAATTTATATTCGCATTAGTAATTTGGTATGATTTGTTAGTAAAAATTCAGCTCATTAGCAAGCTGTGATAGAGAACTGACATGGCCATTAACCACTTTGACAAGTTTTATCATGGTTAAATGAGCACAGAACCAATAGCCTGGTAACCGCAATGGCCACGAAAAACAAAATGGTCACTATGCTTGATATTTCAAGAGTTTGAAAAAACACGCTTTAGGAAAAAGGAACCAAGCTTTTCTTATGAAAAAGATGATGAAATAAACTTCAGTGCAGAAGAACTTTTTAGAACTGACTATTTCTATTTGGTAGTTAATAATATTACTCCAGGCACACAATCAAGATTCACAACTCTTAAACAGCATGCTTCCAGTTTGGTTTCCTCTATAGACTTAGTTTTTGAAGAACAGACCAGATGTTGAGCATTTGAGTTTATGTTATCGCCTTGAAGAAACATTAGCGATGAAGCCAGGAAGTAGAAGTTGTTATGATCTGAATGGTGAAGAATTGTTTCGAGAGTTGAGAATGTACAGGCGCAATTTTTGCCGACACAATTTCGCGACGATTTTAGTTCGTTAAGCCAAGTCAGCTACGGGTGCAAGATGCTCTACGTCCGCTACGATGAGAGTAGGGAAAGCTGAACCCTAGGTAATGATAGTTTAAGGGGAATAAAATTAGGAAGGGAGCTTATAGCACCTGTCGGGTAGTTCTGGGCAAGTAGCTTGCGGTGGAAAGCGAATTTAGGGGAAGCATCTCATATAACAGCAGTTTTTTGTTCCACTACGGCAGTTATATGTTGAATTTAAGTTAAAAATAAAGATAAAATTAGTTAATAAGTTAGTAATTAGTTAATTCATTAGTTAATAAGCTGGGATAAAGCTTATTAACTAATGAATTGGTTAATGTTTTTTGGTAATCTTTGACTTACTTGAGAATTGGTATTAAAACTTATCGCATGCTAATAATTATTTTCATGAGTATATATTAAATATTATTTTATGTGTTATGCTGACCTGACTTCATTTAGAGATACAAGTAAATTTGAAAATAAATTAGTAAATGATATTTTCGATCCCTTTGATGGTGGGTGGGTTAACTCAAAAAATTGGAATTAATTTAAAAACTTACCCTGTAATATTGTCACATACAAAGTTAACTGATACGGAAGTAAAAAACATAAATTATCTTTTCCAATATGATCTTTTCTATAAAATTTATATAGTTTGTAGCGAAGTAGGCTTAAGTTACGAATCCACGTGAATCACTATTAAGTTCCAATAATTGAGAACATATTCTTGTTATTACATTTAAATTTCTTCATATCGTATCAAAAAACGCACAATTGTTTTTTTTTTGTTAATATAATATTTCTTTTTTAGTTATATGGGCACGTATGTAAGTATCAGTCACACAACCATATATCGAGCAATTACAAAAAGTTTAATAAATATTTGTCGTTTTCTATTTACATGATTGTATTTGATATTTTCTGCTGAAGTAAGCATTATGGAATTATTTCTAAATTCAATTAAATTTGGGAATAATATTGATTTGTTGGCAATTGCATTCTTAAATGTGTTAGGTGTCGCAATTGAATATTCAAATATTTAAATATTCGCGCCTGTTGAAACAAATTTTCGGTTTATTAAAGATTTTGTCGTAATTGGTTCACCGAACACATCAAACAAGCCATAGGAAAAGCAAGAACTAAAGCCCTATATATACCGAAGCTGGAAGTTACAAAATTGGGTCGGAAGTTACAAAATTGCCAGGGATTAGAAAGGAACTAGTCGCCGTCCATAGAGAGGACTCCTGAAGCAGCATACAGAACAGCTTCAAATGAGGCGTTGCCAGTAATAGCAGGGAAGCCACTGCAGCATTTGCAAGTCCGCAAATGAAACAGGAGCAAAAAGAAGCAGAAAGAGGAAACCGGGCCAAACGATAGCATTAGAAGAGAAGCAACGGAATCCCGGCTGTTAGAGTAGCAACTGGAATGGGCCCGCTCAGACAAAGGAAGGTGGACACATAGATTAATACCGAGAATCATTTCTTGGCTGAAGAGAAGCTTTGGAGAAATGCACTACCGCATCTACCGCAAGTCCTTACGGGACATGGCAGCTCAGCTTCGCAAAGTGGCTGAATAGGAAAAATAAATGTCAAGATTTGCAAGCATTGCAAAAATTAATGCGACGACACGGAACACACTGCCTTCCGCTATAGTTCCTGAACCGAGAAAAGAATAAAATTGGGGATAGCGGCAGGAGGAAAGGTAAATCCTGAGTCTGTGTAGACATAATGCTAATATGAGAAGAGAACTGAAACCATTGGACGCATACATGATAGAAATAATAAAGAAGAAGAAAGAGGCTAAGGAGAAAGAAACGAATAGATAAACTGTATGCCAAAGGTAAATATAGATACGGCGGGGCTAAAGTTAGACGAGTTCGGTGGATATCGAAATTGTGTTACATAACTGTGCTAGCGATACTAAAACCGTGATAAAATCGAGATAATAACCAAAATGTGCTGAAGCAATACCAAAAAACACTGTGATACTGGAATTGTGATAGTTTGTAGTTCATGTAAGCACTCAAGAAGGCCTGTACTCTGGAACATGTTTCACACTATACCGGAAAATAGATGAAAGGAAAGGGGAGGTGGAGTTTAGTCGATAGGAGTCCGACACTATCATGCAGCAGGGGCGGCATAGTGTCCATGTAGGATTCTCCACCTCCCTCGTAAAACAAACAAAAAAACATTAGTATAGTTTTGCTTAGGTTAAATTAGTTTAGGTTCACTTGCCCATGAATATTAAAAAAATTTAATTATTCGTGGAGTACGGTGACCATTTTATGGCAAGGCATAATTTTTATAGGGGATAGCCAAGGGGATGGGGGATTCAATGATAGAAAAATTCATGGATAGGTCAATTCAAAATTGTTGGAACTCCAGACTGCTCCAAAAAAGTGAGCCAACAACGAATATACGGGGCCAAAGCGAATATATGGGGACCGGGGGAATAATGGGTTCCCGAATTTGTAGGGTAGGCGATTTATAGGTTTTCGAATTTAAAGAGCACACTAGCCATAAATGATTCTAATTTAAAAATTGACATTTAAACTGTCATGCCATTGTGATATATAGTTCATAGATAGAAATATATTTTCAGTAGACAAAAATTGTTTATCGATTTACGAGATAAAAATTCTTAAATCGGTTGGAGTTCAAACTACTGAATTATTTCACCATAAAATATCCTAGAAACAAAGAAAATTATTTAATATACAAATTCACATAAATTCGCATTTCATCACATTAATCTTGAATTTCTCTTCGCAAGTTTTTTAATTACAATGTGGGATAAATAGATTTTTCAAATACCGTCCAGAATTTTCCAGAACTTTCCAGAATCCAACAGAATCTTAATTAATATCAATATGTGAAATAAAAAACGACAATACAAAGCGTATAGATTCATCTACTCGATACATTTAAATACGAAATTGAAATCGATTACCGTACATTTTGCGCGTATATTTATTGGCTTATTTGTCCGCTTCGAGGAACACGAGATCATCGGCTACGACGTCCGAAATGTGCAGGTAGATGATCCAGTACATCAGATTGAAACAGACGAAACACACCGGGAACACGATGCGCGAATATTTGTCGATGTCAGACGGCGTTATGCAGTAGAGCTTATTGATGTCCTTCTTCATAGAGATAGAAAACAAAACACATTAAACATGTACACAACAAATTTTAATTTCAACATTTAATAAAGGTATTGAAACTATAAATGTATTTCATACGGGGTGCGAACTTCTGGGGTTACTAAAAATCCCGCGTTTATGTGGACAAGCCCCGTACATTAGAGGAACTTTAAAGTGCGATTCGTGGTGAGATCCAACTGATTAATCTGCATACATGAACATTGCATCGATGAAGGCGGTCAACATCTCCCAGACCTTATTTTCCAAGCATAACTTAAATGGCATACATTTCACTATATTTTTATGTCAATAAATAATTTTTCACATCACAATTAATCGAGTAATATTTATTCAAAAAACGCTCTGCCCCTCGTGGTCACCCTGTACGATTCTTTCTGGTACTTACGATCAAATTAGACCTATTCTAAATTACAGTACTGTATATTTTTTCTTAAAAAGGCTAACGGGTAATTTTAATGGTACTAAATTTAAATTTAAAAGTTGACAATGGTGTCTAGTGGGTTAAATTAAAAGCATTCACCATAACCCATCCCATATTGGCACATAATATTTTTCACACAAAAAGACAGTTTGGACACTAAATTTGTGAAATTTCCAAAAGGCCTTCTGTCCCACCCTGGTTAGAGAATGTATTGTTTCATTATCTAATTGGTTTGAAAGGCTTCTAATTTCATTGTCTTCATTTATGTTTGATAAGCTTGATGCAGTCTGGTTCATGAAACGTTTAGTTACCGCAGTTACCGCTCTGGACACAGATTTTTTTCTGTTTTTAGTGGGTGGTAATTTGAACAACACAACAGCAATTTATTTTGACTTCAATCATTTGTTAGGCTGCCATTAAAAAAAAAATATTACTTTCGAATTTAGGGACATACCTATAAGTTTTTTAAAGAAATATTGGAGTATTTCCATCATTTTGATTAATCGAGTTTAAACTCTCTGAACATCTGACAACAATAGCTACGCATCTCTACCAATTTTTTCAAGAAGAGTTGTAATGGAAAGAACAAAAAGGGAAATATATACTCAAACTTGTTATGTAATGTAGAAAGGAATTCAAATTTTCTCCAAACATACGATTGGGCTGTTAGGTTCCAGTCAACAAGAAAACAACTTGTTTGCCGCTGGAACGTCAACGGCTTTCTATATAAACAGAGAAAGAGATCCTCAGCAATATTTGCAGTGAAGAAAAAATATTATTCATTCGACTAAAATTTCAGATCCAATAAACAAAACTGAACGATGTTTAATATAATTCAAATGATTAGAGGTGATTTATTGATTCCAGGGAAAAACGTTTGAGGGGTGTACTGCTACAAACATCGGTAAAGGCTCTGTATTATTTATATTAACATCATTTAAATTTGACAATGTTATAAAGGATCACCTAATCTCAAAGAATTTGAACAATTACCTTCCGTTGTAAAATTTTTATTTTTTGTGTCTAATTGAAAATAAAAAATTTGTGTTGTGTTGTAATAGTATTAATCGTGAATTGTAAACATCTATTGCAATAAATTAAAATAAGTCTTATTCAACCGAATGAAAGCGAGGTAGAAGACATTACCAATGGCATACCTAAATCACGACATGGCACTGGCTTCTGCTGAAACTTTACTGCAGTATATCGATCAATGGGACTTCAAATATAACGACATAATACATTTAAGGAAAATTTGAAGTGATATTAAAAAATCATTATGAGATTCAATCAAACAAACCATAATTACAGATTTATTAAATTACATATTGAGGATTAAAAATGTTAAAATATTTGTTATTTAATATCGTTTTATTAATACATACAAATAATTATACAAACATATAATCGTATTATTTATAAAATATATACTTTGGATTATCCTTGCTTCTTGATTATTCGTGCGAGCCTTCCCCATCATTAGGTGGGATAATCGGGAGTATTTTATAGAGAGAAAATTAGTCTTTGCTTATGACAAAATTGTTTTACTCCCAAAATATATTCTTTAACTTTTGATTTTAGGCGGTTACTGCTCCGTGTTTAATTATATAATGAAAAATATTTACCTTCATCCCAGGTAAAATATGTTGCGGAATGGGTGGAGGTGCTTCTTCGTCACCTCTATCCTCACGATCGACCGTTCCGCTACCACTACTACGCTGTGGCGGTGGCGGGGGCCCATGATGAGGATGATGGTCCATATGATGAGCGTGATGACCTCCGCCCATTGTTCCCATACCACCGACCATTCCTCCCATTCCGGGACCCATTCCACCCATACTAGGTACCATGCCGCCACTCATTTGAGCCATACCACCCATGCCGCCCATTCCGCCAGGACCAATTGTACCTGTAATGTAATATGCCACAACATTGTTATTACATAACGTATTACATAAGACCAAGCAAACTTCTGTTTGAAGCGTTGTTAAAAACATTAGTGGAAAGTCTAGAAATTTTCAAATTTAAATCTAGAGGAGTCTAGAGTGTTTGTTCTGAATGAAGAATTTTTAAAAAATATAATTGCGATATAAAAAAATTACATTACCCATTCCTACACTCATTCCTCCCATTCCACCCATTCCTTGACCCATTACGCCCATTCCACCCATCCCCATACCACCCATACTACCCATCGTTCCCATACCACCCATCTGACTTCCCATGCCGCCGCCCATTCCGCTGCCACCACGTCCTCCTCGGTCACCTCGTCCACCATTGACGGTACTCTCAAGAGTGCCGCCTTTGCTGTGCGCCTTCGGATCGTGGACTTTGAAACGCACCTCCTGAAACAAATGTGTTCACTAATTAAATTGTTCATTTTCATCCTTTTGAAATCCATTAAATTAATTTGCCGCTTAAAACACTTATTTTATCGTGCGTGTGTCTATTTTGATGCAATGAATATATTTCCCTCATTTTAATCTAGTCTTAACCTTTAATAAGCATATTTTCGGCATTGTGTTGCAAAGCTGTTGAATCTTCTCTGTACCAATTTAATCGTGGAATATAGAGACATGTGCCAGCTAAAAACTCTTTGATAACAAATGAAGAGAAGAGAAAACTTACGCCTCAATCTTGTTTAGTTTAAAGAAAAGGACCAAACTGAAACGCGTTTGTCATCAGTTTGTAAACTTGATAATATTATTTGAATGAATATTGTTTTAACATTGCGAATTCCTCGTACGGGCTGAGTTTATTGTATGATTAATCGGGTTACTGTTGCGCATATAAAGAATAACCGGTAACTCGCTTTGCTAAGAGAGCAAGGCAAACCGACAATCCCTTTTCTAAGTGAGCAAGCCAAACCGACAACTCGATTTGCACTAAGGGTGTGAGGTATACTGACTCGCTTTTCACTAAGGATGCGAGGTATAACTATAACGTTCGAGCTACGAGTAGATGTGATTGGATGAGGATGGAAGATCCAGGTCCGGTATTCAAACGACGTAGACGACGATGGCAGTATCAAAAAGTTACAATCAAAGGACTTCAAAGAAATGATAGAGGATTAGATAATACAATATTTATACCCTCTATACAGCAATCTTCTGTAAGCATTTTCGGAGTGGTACTCTGTGAATAAATTATAGAAAAATAGTTATGATGGAATGGTTCCCGAGCGTTACAGAGTTCCTAGACCAGCACTGAGGAGATATATAGAAAGCTTCTGATATCATATCAAATATCTGCCGTCGTATAGCTACTAGATATATAAATTCTAGAAGTAGCATGGGTAAATTGCAACTTACGGCAATCGTAGCAGTGTATTGTAGTGATGGTACGACAATTTTGCCAGCAACTGTATAGTAGAAATGCAAATGACAAGCAGAGATCTATATCTACGACACTGAAAGCATCTTGCCTATTTTAAAATTAAGTGCAGTAAGTCACTTGTGTGCGGATGCGATTATAAGTTTTTTTCTGTTTTATAATGTTTTAGACTCGCGAGCTGTTAAAGGGGGGAGGGTGGAGGGCATATGTGGCATATTGATAAACTGATAAACAATTAAACATTATAAATCGTACATTGTTGTAAAAAGAGGAATTTAGTATTAAGAAAAATGATGTCTACTAATAATTCAATATGATAGAATATAGATGAACGATGAACAAATAAATGTGTAGTAACTGACGCTAGATAAGAGGTTTTCTCGGCAAAAAATAAATTGCTCGGAGCGAGCACTTCCAAATTATAACGAAATTCGTAGTCCGCATGCGCGATTAATAACCAATTAATATTAATTATAATACACCTTCTTGTGTTAAAGAGACTTGTAGGAATTACTCTTGCCGACTATTAAATTTTGCAGATTATTGTAATGTAGAGATTTGCCTATGTTCCTGTTTAGGTTTATGTAAAAGGACTAGGAATTAAGTATTCACAAATAAGGTGAATACGTTAAAATAATTAGACGCCATAAAAGGTTTAGCAATGTAAATAACATTTTAGATAAGGGGCCAGTCATCAGGTAACTTATGATACATCTATTTTATGATCAAAGTACAAAATAAATATTAGTTATTGATTATACCCTATGTTCATTAATTAAATCTTCAATAGAACGATTTTACCTCTAAGTCAACGCACTCTGGCTTCAAGGTATGCATGAAACCAGAGTGCATTGACTAGAGCAACCTAAGAGAAGGGAAAACACACCGACCTCCGAAGCTGTTGTGTAATTAGGTACAAATTAATTATTACAAAAAGTATATATATCGATATGTGGAAGGGGAACTGAGATGTATAAAACGGTGCACCCATTGCGGAAAAGATAGTAATTTTGGGCGTCAGCCAAACGTCGTAATCTCCAACTAAGTAGCGATATAATAATTTGGAATAAAATAATATTAGAATAACAATTAAATAAAAAAATAGTGTGATCATACATTTATTAAGTATTTCACTATGCCTTCGTCTAATGCAACGCAATACTCAGCATTAATATTTTTTGGAATAATTCAAATAATTTAACTTTAGTATAATTTTGATGAATAAAGTGCGTTACTCTAAAATAATAAGTAAATAGTTTGTGTACAGCGGCAAAATCTGTAAGTACCTAGTTCAGCATTTATTTGGGTGTAACTGAACAAATCATAAAGTCACTTTTATTCAATTATTGATTTATTTTATTAGTTGTGCAAAGCGTTGATTCTTTTATTTTGCGAATGGAAATGAATGAGCATGTTATTAGATTATAGGTAAACATTTTTAACGACCAATACAATTCGATTAACTTTAATAACTGTTTCATTTCTGCTGCCTGAATTATTAAGGCTTATGACTATCGTTAGGGATTGATGTTGTTACCATTAGTAACTCAGCCACGAAACGCACAATTAAATCTAAACGGCACGTCCAACTTAGCGATGGTCCGGCCTGGTGTTTTATTCTAAATTAAGTGGGGCTAGCTAAGTGGGATTTAGATTAGATCATTCCGCATGAATTATTCAATTTGATAACTTTACTAGAAGTAGCTAAACTAAAGTGCTATCTTATAAAATAACAAAGAAGTTCGGGTACTTATAATCGTGAGCAGGGGATTGCTACCCTAACCCATATATAAAGTCCCCTCTCACCGATGTCACGTCGGAGAGAACAATCCTTCGACCTAAAAAATACGTGGCAATATGCATAAAATTATGTCAACATTACCGAAATATTTTGATTGATTTAGCGACACTGTGTAATAATCTAAACCAAATTTAAAAGGACCATTTATGCAAAATCAGCAATATTGTAAGCAGGCTTTTCAATAGAATCCTGATACAGCAAACGGCCAATTTATTGTAATTGGCCAAGTAAAGTTTAAACAATTCACGCAATAGGAAAGTTGCTGGTTTTGCTCGGTTCCCACTTTAAGTTTGATTGTATAAATCCCTAGCTAGAGGTTCTTACGACAAAGAAAGATAGTTTTGAAACCCACTACGCGGCAGTCGACATTTTTAGTCGGGTTATTGTTAAAGTAAATTTGTAGACGGACGTACGAGTAGTTAATTAATCAGCTGCGGACTGGAAAATCTACGTGTGTTAGATGAAGAAGAGAGATTAGTTAAAAAGGTACTTTTGGCGACCTTAAAGATGAAAGAAGGGATGTACATTCATGAATCATTGTCGATAAGGAATATAAAGGAAATAATTAATAGAATTGTTTGGTAAATGGATGGTATAGTCGAATTAGAGAAAGGTGGGCAAATTTGCATAAAGTTGAGTGCGGTATGAATGATGTAGAAATATAAGAAAAAAACTGACAATAAAAAGTTGAGTTATAATAAAAATACAAAGATGTAAGATTGAGGTAATAAGAGGTGAAAGAGAAGAGAATTATGACTACATTCAAATGTGGGTGTGAAGAGAGGGCTAATAAATATTGTGTGAGTGATAAATTTGTGAAACATTTGTGCGAAATCAATACATGAAAGAATGTGAGAAAATTAAATACAGCCATGAACAAAAGAAAAGGCAAATTGGAGAGTTAAAGAGTTAAGAAGAAATGCTGAGGACCATACGAAATTAGAATTGATATAGTGACAAGTATAAGAAAAGTAATAGAGAGGAAACTAAAAAGAACATTTGTCACATGATAAAGGGTAGTGTGCTTATGGAGTTCCGGTCGTAAGACCACATCTAAAATAATGCGCTTATGATTTGAGCGCATTATTTTTGAGCGCACTAATTAAATTCAAGAGATTCACGGCAATTTTGTATTGTATTGTTATATTGCCAATAATCGTTGTCTATAGGAAAATTTTGTTCTAAAAAACACATGAATTTGTTTACCGTTTGTTTTGGTGCGTGATCGCCATCAGGTCCATCGACGTTTAGTTTTTTCTGTTCGGCTAGCTTTTGAATCGCAAGATATCGATTCTTGCGCATTTGGATTCGTTTGGCCATGTAGCCTACGGTTGCGTATTCTGAAAATAATTTTAACTAGTTTATTGTTCTCCAGGCAGATTTATTCAGTTGATATAGTATGCTGTGTGCTTCTAATTTATAAGAAACCTATTCTTGGGGAATTTAAATTATGCAACTGAGACTACATTAATTTTTGTTGCCAATCTTATTTCTTTATTGACAACTAATTTGCAAATGACTACTAAACTGTTTGCCTCCAAATGAGATAACCTGCCTTTCTAGCTATATTATAATATATGCCTAACTTCTACATTTATAACAACTGCGCGTACATCTGAAACATTCATATTCAATGTGCAACACCAATAAACTAAAGAGCATTTTTGATATTCATCTTAGCTTTTTCGTGTGATGTTTTATAAAAAGGCTTTTAAGTTTCAATCTACGCTTCTACGTTGTAGATTGAATATTATATTAATTTTTATATCACTTTTATCCAGTGGCGTAGGAAGGAGTATACGCTTGATACGGTCCGCACAGGTGACCAGCTCTGAAGCGGTGACAACGCATTGCCGGTTTTGTATTAATGCGCCTTTTTGTTACATAAAATAAGATATTATATAATTTGCATGGGCTTCAACAATCGCTAATTTCGAGTAAACGATGTGATGCTATAAT
>WYDF02057555.1:0-11869 GCA_009867245.2 Adranes taylori
AAAATGAAATTGGTTATTCACAATGTTTCACAGAAATATCGCTCATGATGAAATATTTTTGAAATAAATTCAAAATTTTTATGACTTTTGTTAGCCTTATTCTGGAATATCCTTCCAAAAAGTATTTAGTATTTAATGAAAATGCGTGCGTGAAGTGCATGGCGATTGCCGAGCGTGAATATGCTAATCGACTGCAGCTCAATTCAACTATTGGGCTAATTGAGTATTTCGTTGATTACTTTTTAGGTACTATGAATTCTGGTTCCACGCTCGGAACGTGATGGACCGTTTCGTTCCGTAATGATACCGCGATAAAATACCTTTCTCGTTCCGTTTAGAACTCAATAAATCTACTCCTTATAATGACAAGGAAAAAGAACCTAAAATCAGGTGTTTAATCATCTTTATTAATTATTAGTGCACTATATTATATTTTGTAACGTGCATCGTTTAATTAAAATTTTATTTTTAATATTAATCAAACAAATATTAGGAGGTCATCAATTTAATGTAATGTTTCTAGCAAGTAGTATTTGAAAGACCAACATTTTATAATATATAGCATTAATCAATGTGTTTGAAAAATTCAATTAAATGAACAATTAAAATTTCTTAAAAAAAATCAATTTAAGAATGAACAAATCATAACTAGATAGAAACAGATTAATGAATTTCTATTAAAATGTTTATGTAATCTATATTTATATATACTTTTAATCATCTGATTTTGGGAACACTGTCTGAGTTTTTGTATGAAACTATTGATTATATAAATAATAATTTTGTTTCGTATTTTTTATTTAATTAAAAATAATTTATTCTAATTAAATAATAAATATATTTTTTTAAACGTTAATCTATACGTCACTAATAAATATTGTTTATATTTACATCATTTCCAGATGTTCAGTATTCATTTTAAAATTCAACTAATTTTCAAATTTATGAAAGACACTAAAAGATAAAAAAAATACCTAGAAGAGACCTGTAAATTTATTGTGAAACGACAATTTCATAAGTTGCCCCTGACAAATAAAACAGATTTACATTCATCAACTCTCAATTCGACAACACAGAAATAGAACCATTGAAAGTGAATGATGGCTGACTTGTCCACAAAATTTTCTAAGCATGGACAATTGTTATTAGATAATAAAAATTATGGGACTATATATCTCCAAAATTTGATTCCAGAATTTGTAAATCATTATATCTTTACTATCTATGTTTAATAATTATTTTCATTGTTGTAGGTTTCCAGCCAGTTATGACGTACGTAACACCTGTAGATAACCAAATTACCGAAAGCAATCAAACTACTGCCGCCAATCTAATCCAAAAACAACATCGAACACCAGATCATTCTCCACCAGTTCATTCCCATCTGGTGACGTCATCAGCTCCAGCAGATGATCCACGCGACAAATCCTATCCACCTCACGAAATACGCAATATAGCATCATTACCAATGCTCGCAAAGAACAACGAGATCAACGACTTCAATATTGAAACAACATCTATGTACAAACCTAACAGTTCGCGCAATGCTCAAGTGTGACGTCACAGTTGTAAAACAACTTCAATAATAGTTGATTCTGAATCTCGCGACCCGCAAGCCGATTAATTTATTATGAATAAAAAACATACTATGACAGTTCCTAAGTTATAATATTGACTTTACGAGAGGTAGAAAGGAGATAGTTAGAACAGATAGTTAGAACAGTGCAACGTTGTGAGGACAGGTAATAAATTGTTTGGACGTGAGACGTATTCGAAAGTGATTTTATGCGAGCTATTTTAGGTACATAAGATAATTCTAAATGAGCGTTTTAGACTAGGGTTAGACTCAGATGTTAATTTTCTTACACGCCATAATATTTAGTAACAATAAGAATGTGATATCTAAAAACTATCATTTAATTATAATTACGCACACTTATTTTTTTTAATAAGATAATTAATAATAAATAATATATATTCTGTACAATACACTAGTACGTTTGCCTATACTTAAAGAAACGATATCCAATTCAATTAGGTTTAATTCATATCAAACAGATTAATATAAATAGAAGATCTAAATCACAAAATTATTTACCATGATTCACCAAAATTTTTAATAAGAATACATAATATTTCGATTCAGGAACCCATGAACTCCAGAAATGATAGCAGAAACAAATTTTATGGGCGGAACAAAAAACTCAATGAAATGCTTATAACTTTTGCCTTTCTTTCTTATTTTGCTCAGATTACACTTAGTGAAATCATAAAATTTGTAGGTTAGAGCAATCCTAGCGTTTATTGTTATTACAATATCTGTTTGTATTTTAAATTAAAAATTTTTGTAATTCAATAACCGCTCAAAAGACAAGGACTACTTATTTAATATAAAAACATAAATATACTTGTGCTTTATTTTAATAAAAATAAAATACAAGTACATACCAAGCTTGTTTATTTGAAATAGTTAGTACGCACTTGTTTCTTATGCGTGTATATCTAATCAACAATAGCTTTACTTTTTAAGTTTATTGCGAAGTACAAGTGTATTATAAGGTTTTCTAATAAAAAATTAGTACGCACTTGTATATTTCTTGCGTGAGATTTTTTTAAAGGTAAACGTTTTAATGAGCACGTAAAAGAAATCGGGAAAATTATTACTAATTCATTATTTAAGTCAAATCATTTTAGTAATTAATTTTAATATTAATTCACTGTATACAATACAGCATAGTAATATGCATAATAATACTTTGTGTGTGTGTCTTATAAATTACATTTAGTGTAGCCCTAGTTTATGGTCTAAAATCGCAAGTTATGTGTATATGTGTAAAAAGCTAGTCTCTCTTAATAACAAAATAAACAATTGTAACAATATTTGAATCAACAACGCTGTTGCCAATTTTTTTTATTATTGTATACAGAACGCTTACAAATAAATATAAAACACATTACATAATGTTGTAAGAAAAATGTACGTACAATTTTCAGTTATGATGTAATAAGGTTTTGGGAACCTACAAAATTGAAACATAAATAGTTCGTTCTTGGTTATTATATATGCATAAAAATTAACGAAATATTATTGATTTAAGTTTTATGTACTACAAATACTGCTGGTTGGCATTTACCCGTCTGGTCTTATACAATTTTTGTATAACGGAAATGAAATTACGTGTTTTTGCCTTTCAGATAACTGCCCTATGCCTTCTCTCGGAATATGGTAATCTGAACGCGCTCTTCTAGCACAATCGTTTAATTATAAGTAAGTTCTAAGGCATGACCATATGAATCTTAGCATTTCAACTCCTTTCTATAATATCAGACTATAGCTCCTTTTCGTAGTTACCTTTTAGTATGGGTACAATTGTGGGTTTCTACCACATCCATTGAAAGGAATGTAATTCCAGCATTTTGTTGTCAGCTAAATCTAGATTGTTGCAAAATACTTAAGGAGACCACCATAGGCATCAGAGATTACACATTATTCTTCTATTTCCAAATCATCCTTCAGGAAATCTGCTGATTAATGATTTGGATCAAAATCAACTTCTTCGACGTCAAAAACGTTTTCGTTTATATTTGTTATGTCTTCTAGTAATCCAAATTTTATCAAATATTTAAATTATTTTTTTACAGTGATTATTTAGGCTTGTTAGCTTTTTTTGCTAGAAAATGGATTAGTTTTCTTTGCACTTTACGATCTATGACAGATGTGCAGTTTATGTTTACGTTCACATCATATAGGTTTTGTAAAGACGAAAGATAACTTAAAGTCATAAAATTATTTGCTATAAAAAGTAATAAGAATGAACTAGATCTAAAATTCACAGTAATTAATCTAAAACTTTATTTACAATAAATTTATATCATTTTGGGTTAAACGTTTACTTTAATTAAGCAATAACAAATAAATTAAGTAACTTATACTAAAACCAGCCTATTGAGACTTACTGTACAATATGCAACACGCGTTTTGAAGAGGAAAACATATACAGACTTTGTAAAGTGAAAAAAAAAACGTGAAAACAAATTATCTTTCTTCGCGGTATTCAATATTACTTGTCAATATTCAGACTTTTTAGATGTGTAGTCTGATTAATGTTTATATTATTTAGCTTCATAATTCAAATTGTGTTCTGTCTTTAGTTTTGTTTTCTTGTGTTCACTTGTAATACGTATACTTGAACGATCATATAATCATGAAGTTTTGATTTTAATTTACTACGAGGAGAGAGAATTATGTTTCGAGCTTGAAGAGAACTACAATTTTCTGATCAAGTCAATTTAATTCGGGATGCTTTTATTATATCGAACATGCCAGCATTATAGTAAATGAAACCTTAGTGCTGCTTCTCTGATAAAGTAGATAACACTGGTTAAATTAAAATAGGTATGAAATACCAGCCAGGAAACTATTATTACGATTTTTGATTATAACAAATGTCTTAGAAAAGAGAATGGTTCAAGACATATGGCGCCATTTCACCTATTATTATAAGGGATCATCAGTATCTTCTTCATTAGGTGCATTACTACGGTCGTAACGTTCGAAAGTCCACGACTAACTGACTAAGACACCACTGCCTGTTTGCTAGAAATGAAATCCGTCTAATGAATTATTAATTTTTATACGCAACAGGCATTACATTACATTTATTGACGAGGCGGCCCTGACCCGCCGTGAAAAAAGTTCTGTGAGTCCTGTTCTATTCTATGGGATATCCGTAAGAAATAACCGAATAAACACATAACATAAGTCAATATAACACGATATGGAAGTGTCATCTTCATATCAAGCCCGAAATATACCTATCAATCCTTGTGGTTTATATTAAATTGTTAATTTTTATGGTAATAAATAGTGGTTGTACATACATTTTAAAACTTTAGTTATACAGAACTTATCCCATTTAATTATTTTCACTTCTTGGAATTTAATAGAGCAAATACCAATTTAAATGAGAAATTTTATGCTTCACAAAGAAATTTATTTCTAATTTCGTCAATAATATCAATAAATAATGAATCAAGGTTTACAAGTAAAATATCTAAAGAGAAAACCTCATACAAAAATACTCACCAGGCAAATGCTTTTTTCAAATAATGAAAGAAATAATAAGAAATAAATAATTAAAATAAAAACTAGTACAATTTTTTATTAGTATTTTCGCGTCAGCAAAATAAATCTTTTCCAGATTGAAGCAAATTATAAAATTTGAGGCAATCTATTTCAATATAATTTTGTAATCACAAGTATGTTCTACGGTTTCTATTGATTTAAATTTTTTCTTTTCAGGAATTCATATTCTATTAAAATTACTCTTTCCAGTGACGCATTTGCTTGTGTTTCTCAGCCTTTTTTTTTGGGTAACAATACACTAAAAATATCCGAGAAGTCTCGCGACTCAACAAAATATTAACTTATTTTATTAAAAAATATATTACTTCATTGTGATGGCTGTGTCTGCTTAAGGAACCACATCATATTCCACCGGGACTTCAAAGTTGACAAGCAAAGTCACCATCAATTCTGAGGAGACACTCACGCTTCATGGACTTGATTTCCATTAATGCCGCAAAGCCAAACTTAGAGAAGCAGGAAGACGAAAATGGCAACAGAGCTCTAATTGCTTTCAAACTGACTAAAGGATAAACTTTCATAATTACAAGCCAGAATTCGTCCAAAGTCATGTCGTGATTGTCATTTCGTAATTAAATTAGTTACTTCTCCTCTTTGGTCGTCAAATTGACTTTTTTCCTATCGCAAACGGATTGATCATTCAAGAAAATTCGTCGATGTCAACTAATGGAAAATAATGTTAAAGAAATGATTAAAGTTCACTGAGAGTGTTCAAAATTACATTGCCGCTTTACTTCTTATCTTCAGATTTGTTAACAGTTAGAAAGTAGTCGAGTATTCCTTGCAATCTTTTGCTTTTCCACAAGGGCAGTTTCTCATTAACTCTTGCGGACCCATATATTTTCTAATTGAGCAAAAATCTGAAAGTTGGTATATGAGTTACTTAATTTTTAATTATTTTTAGATGTTGTTTGGAGTTTCTAGGGTTGCCCGCTTTTGACTTTTGTTCTGTCCGCTACAATGCACAGTGGGAGTTAGCATAAAATTGAACCTCTACTTTTTGCTTATTTTTGTGTAATAATGATTCGACAAATTAATAAGAATAATCAATATATCTATTTTTTGTATGAGTTTTTTGCACATGGCATTTGACACATGTATGTTTTGTACCTAGATGCAAAAATTTTATCATCAAAGACGGGAAAATAATTTATGTTATCTAATCTTATGTTTCCAAGAGGTCAGACTTATGATTTGTGACGAGTGATAGAAGACGATGAAATTGGTGATTTTTTAGAAGGCCTTCCTCGTGACTTCAAAAATGTGGTTTCGTTGTGCCTATGAGAACTTCTGCGACATACGTATCGATAATGCAAAAAGTCCATAACCTCTTTCTTACGGACACTAAGCATCTCAGGTTTAGATCTATATTCTACGTAACAATTTGTGTATGCTAAATGTATCGCACAAAACATCCATTTTATCCACCCCATGTTTATGTTTATGTTGTAATTTCTTACTACTTCTGGGCGAGAGATTTCTACATATTCTTTTCTCAGATTATCCCACCTCAGGTAAGAATCAGTTGCGCCAACACTCATAAAATTTGAGTGTGGGCTCTTATTATCATACCATTTAATGAGAATTGCGTCACCGTCACTACTCAGAACTTCCTCCGAGGTTCCCCGACCTCTTGTTTTCATTTCAGGATCAGTTGACAAGGACGATTGCAAATGCGGTCCACTCGTGCAGTACATGAAACGTATATTTTTCTGTGCCTCAAATATTGCAGCAAATTATAATTTGAGAAAAAATTGTCAACGCTCCTGAATAGGCTATCCAGAAAGTTTTAGCAGTACTGATCCTTCCAAGCGAAGGATTTCTTGTTGGTAAGGATTCCGTTCTTTTGAAGCCCCTTGATAAAGTATAAAATCGTACATGAGGCCAGTTATTCCGCATAATGCGAATACTTTTATACCCCACAGGCATGGTTTTCCTTTCATATATTGCTTTACATTGAGTCTGCCCTTCATATGTACCATTTGCTCGTCAATGCTTACTTTTGGTTCTACTTTTAGTGGCAACATATGATTCCAAATAATTTCCAGAATCGGTCCTTGCATTATGTGGGCTTTTGTTTTACATTTACAAAATTTAAAAATGTCCTCAGTTTGTGAAATCTATCACGAGGTATTGTATCACCAATAATTGGAATTCGTAATTTATATTCCCAGTAACACCTAACTATGGGGATAGAATTCCCCATCAAAATATGTAGTCCAACAAATTTTTCTAATTTACTTTGATTCATTGGCATAAATTTCGCATGCTGTTGCACTGCGAAAAGATTTGTATTTTCTACTATGAGGGAAAACAGGTCATTTGTAAAATATCACCTAAAAAGATGGAATGGGCTATCCAGTTCAGTTACTGGTTGAAGATCAGGAATACCATTTAATTTCTGGAGTTATATATTGCATATTTGTTTGCCAACTGATATCTTTTTTTTTAAGTTAATTCATTTTTCTCATTATACATATTTGTGCGTAAAGTTTTACATTTCTGTTTCTGTATTGCGTTGGTACATTTTGAAGCTGTTGAAACATTTCAACATCTTTCGCTATATCCTGTGTGAAAACCTGTAATTGGAATCCATTGCTTCACAAAGCTGTGCAAAGAGTCGTGACTAGAGTGGCAGAGACTTGATGAAGCTCACTAGTTAAACAACTTCAATCGTGATAGAATACAATTTTTTCGGCAATGATTTGGATGCGAGACTTTCTCTATGAATCGTATAGAGGACAGAGACGATATTGGGATTTTGTTGACGCGCAAGAGTTGCAAAACCTTTTGTTTTTTCCTTGCATTGAAGGACATCCATTGGTGCAAATGCCAACGCAGTTTTCCAAACTAAAGTTGAAAAGTAAAACCATCTTCTAAATGTCATCGTCTTTTGTAGTGCCAGTCAAATTTCTGCAGAATTAGAAGTCGATCGCAAATTTTCCGTTTCGGGTGAAGCGAATGAATGTACGAAGCTTAGCTTTTCCACTAATGTCCGTAGATTTATCAACTTGAAGTTCCCATAGTTTTTCCTCATATGTCTTGAAATGATCGCCAATTTAAACTTATATGACTGATGACACATTTACGATTCTTTTGGAAATTGTATCATTTGACAAAGGGACTTTCTTCACTTTTGTGGCAGCATCAGATCCAAGCATAGTTTCTACTATAATAGCTGGTAGTGGTGCGACTTTTTTGCTTTTTTGCGTGTTGCTAATAACTGATGGGTATCATCCTTTTACGGGAAATTTCATGAAATTCACAAGAATTTCCAATTGTTGTTTTCTCTCAACTGCCAGATTTTCGAAGTATTTTAATTGTTTGTCTTTCTGCGCTTTATGATTTTTCTCCAAATGTCGCTTCAGTTTGTTAGCTATGTGTTTTCAATGAAACAGACATTACATTACAATGTAAACACATAGCTGACGAATTGGAAATACGGCATGATTTAGACACTTTTGTAATACCTTGTTCTTAATAATAATTATGTATTTAACATTTTCATTAAGATTAAAATTTTCATTATTACATTTTCAGAACACTTCTTTTAAAAATTTCTTTAATATTTATATAAGAGATAACTTCAAATTTTAACATTCTAAAATCCATAACTGCTGTACAGTATAGAGATTAAATTAGAAAATTCAACCAAAATAGAAAATCAGTATGTTATAAAAAAGCAATTTTACGCTAAACATGCCCAGCTTCCGGCATACAAGAATATAATAAGATATAGTATTATACAATGCATATCCCGTTTTTGTGGTTGAAAATGTTTCTCTTGTTTTTGTTTCAAAACAATTTAAAGCAGTGCTTTTATTACAGTAATTTCAAAACCTTTGTTTAATGATGAAATTGAGGAAGAAGGAATACTTATATGAGGTTCGTCAAAAATTTGTTGTATTTTGATCCGTAAAAACGTTGTCCTAAAAAATAGAAATATAATTATAATTAATTAATTTGAAAGAGAAATGAAGTTACCCTAAAATATTTCGCTTAGCTATCTGCTCAGCGTTTTTCTATTGTTGAAAAAATTTTGCATGTTCACCAACGTTTTTGGTTTCCGAATTATTTTCACTTTCGGGACATTTTATAAACTTTGATTTTTGACAAAATCAAAAATGTATGTTTTCCTGTAAAACTACATCTGATGCAATTTAATAAAAGTGCAATATTCTTACTCCATTGTAATATACCAAACTGTCACAGAAAGTTGATTTTGGTTTCTTTCAATATGTGGAGCATACTAACTGGTTTTCTAGAGTCCCTGTTCCGTGGTAAATATTTTCCTTTGTGTACAAAGAATTTTGTTGATACCATTGGCATATTTTGCATTAAATGTGTTCTACCTAATTTTTAGAATTTGACTCATTATGCTTATTTCCTTTAGTACTTGTTCGAGGAGTATATGACATCTGTGAGGACTTTCCAACGGGTTCTATTCTTTGCTAGGGGTTTGATTGTGTTCCAGCACTTGCCCAATTTCTGCTAGCTCGTTCTCTACAGTTCTTCGCCGTGTTTGTCGCGATCCCCCCGGTCTTCGCCTTTCCTGGGGGTTCCAGTCAATGGCCTGTTTTGGAATGTTTCGGGGCCTCGGCATAGTGTGTGGCCAATCCAGCGCATTTTCTCCGTTTTATGTAAGACATTGAGCATGTCCTGTTCTCTGCCACAGTTCTTCGTTGGAGATTACTTTTGGCCATCGGTTTACTAGGTCGGTCCTCAAAAATCGGTTCATTGTTGCTTGTATTTGTTGATTTAGTGTAGCCGTTGTCTTCCACGTCTCACAATGTTTTTAAATGACATTTCTTTAGAACTCCATATCGGGCGCAGCTGTACGAAACCTGCTTTCGCCTTCTTTATTATTTATATCTTCATCTGCTCCACCAGAAGTTGAAATTACGCTCCCTAGATAACAGAAGGTTCCGACTCTTTCAATAGTTCCTCCATGGAGGAGGATTGGGTCATTTTTGGAGGGGTTAACTCGTAGATCTTTCGTTTTGGATCTTGAGGCTATTTCTCGCTGCTTCACCTCTAAAGATTCCAGTTTGGTCTGCATATCTCGGTGCGTCTGGGTCAGCAGGCAGATATCACCTGCAAAGTCCATTTCTTCTATTCTCTTTGTACGTCCCCAATGGATTCGCTTAACTCCGTCGGCCACTACTTTGCGCATTATTTGGTCGAGCGCTACTGTGAATAGAATAGGCGAGAGCAAACAGCCTTGCTTTACTCTAGTTTTTACATCAAATGCATTAGAAAGTTCTCCCTCGTGAAGCACTTGTCCCTTGTATCCACTGTACATTGTCCTAATTAGGCGCACAGTTTTTTCGTCATTTCTTAGCGCTGACCATAGACTATTTCAACGATGATAGATATGATATGATGTCAATAGATATGATGTCAACGGGCTTTTCAAAATCGACAAATGTCGTTTAATAGATGGAGAATGATTTCTGCTGTCAGGTTAGAGTCGCTCTTGAGTGCTTCTACAGGTATGTCGTCACTGCGTGGGGCTTTGCCATTTTTAAACTTCTTCATTGCGGCCACGTTTTGACGGATTAGCGGCTTTTGATTCCGTTCCTGTTGGTTATGGCTCACAGCAGTGGGTCGGTTCAGTAGTTTCATGACCCATCATGAAACACAGAATTCACCCCATCATCTGTGCTGCTCTGTGGTGTTCGTTAAAAGGTTTCCTCATGTATCGTTTATTGGTTCCCTATGGTTAACTTTTCTTTAGATAGTTGTTTGGTGATCCTGTACAGTTCTTTGCTGTTCCATTATCTTGAACTTTTTTCCGCATTTTCCGCCATATCGCCCACCAGACTACTCCTATCTCCCTTTGCACTTCGTTTGACTTCTCTGCTGAGTAAGCTGCAGTCTATCTTTGCGTCTTCCTGTGCGGTTGTGGCTGATGTTTAGTGCCCGTGATGTAGTCTCATCTTAGCTTCTTTCCTTCGTTCTGCGGTATCCCATGTTCTTTCTAAAATTTACTAGTACATTATAATATTACACATTCACATAGGACCTTTTGATAATCGTGATTTCACTCATTTAGCAGGTTCACATGTTGCTCCTGGTGAACCAAAATCAAATTACGTGGGCTATTTCTGACTGTTAAAGGTGTACTTCCTTCATTTTTAATCATAATATTATTCTGAAAATATTGTTGGGGTAATTTTGAAATGAATGCAATTTGATGATAAAATCTAGGTGCCAAAGTGGGTAGGATCAATTGAAAATGTCATACGATTTCAAGACTTCATATTGCGAATGCAATATGAACCCAAATGTATGAACATAAAATAAGTAATTGAAAAAGAAATTACAACCATTCAATTGTTGTCCCCAACATGTCCAGACAGGCCTCAGCTTGCACCGGTCGATCCATGGTTCGCCTTTTCTCGCGAAGTACCTATGATAGTGTAGGTTAAGTTAGAGGGAGCATGCGAATATATAGTTATAACCACGGGAGGCTCGACGCAAAAAAGGCTGCAAAACTCTGTCCAGGAGGATACAAATAACTACATTACATAAATTTATTGTGAATTTAGTTTCACTTCTATATGCATAAAGATATAAATGAAAGCCTTTCAAATATTAACCAAACCAACTCTTTGAATCATCGTTTCTGATTTCCCCTTCTTGTCTAGTTTCTTTTTCTTCTCCGGATTGGCGCAAGGTTATCACACTATTTGAGCAAACCATTTTGGTGTTATATATGTC
>WYDF02057566.1:0-11869 GCA_009867245.2 Adranes taylori
ACCTTTGTGGTCTCTCATATATGATTCGCAATTTTCGATGATTGCTTGCTTAATTAAACAACTATTATAATTATATAATAGACTTTGCGAATGTAAAGATGAAAAATTTTACTAGTGACGAAGATCTTCGCAGTTCTGTGGACTCGTCAGACTAGTGAGGCAATATATTCAACTACATATGTCATAGTATTGCTGTTGACGAGATTATAATGTAAATATATTATGATTCCTACAAAATCATATTACTATCCTGAGCCTAAGTTGGCATGTTTTTTAACCAATGTATTACGAACACTGAACATTTTTCTGTTTAAACTGTTAGAAAAATTCAACAGGAACCTCGAAAAGGTGTATTTTGGTCGGAAATGCCTTAGTATAATATTTGAAATTTCCACCAGATTGTTTGTGCTTGATACATATTATGATTATAAATAGTATTCGATTCGCACAATATATAGCTACAATCTTTAGCTTGTCCAAATAAGGCGAAACGAAAGTCTTCGTCACTATTTAGTAAAATTTAGCAACTTTAATTTCGTAAAATCTTTCGAAGTCCATTATATAAGATTAATTGTTTATCTTATTTGAACAAGCTAAAGATTGTTTTTAGCTATATACTGTGCTAATGGAATGCTACTTATAATATTAATATGTATCAAGCACAAACATTCTGCTGGAAATTTCAAATATTAATGTAGTAAGTTTGCATAAAATAAGCATTTCACATTTAGGTATTCAGTTACGCCATCTACCGGTCGTCCTAGTACTCTAAATAAGTTCCAGGTCCCAGATCTCTTGGTCATTTTAGTTATTAAATTTTTGTCCCTGAAGCTGTACTTTAAACGATTTATGAGATATGCCATTCTTATTGGATCAGGCGCTACATAGGCACTGCCAAAAACCAATTTTCATTGAAACGCGTATGGTTTGTTTGATTATATTTATTACTATCTACCGATTTCGGCTTTTCTCTGAGAAGAATCAAACTAGCGATCGTCCGATGGTTCTCAAAGAAAATAAAGCTAATTGAAACAAACAAACGATTGATAGTATATTAAATTATACGTTATCGGTAGTACATAGCTCCATCGTGAGTAATAAAACGAAGAAATACTGATTTTAATGAAAATTAATTGAATACGTGGTTACGGTTCAAAACCAATGACCACTTCTTAAGATTGTGATTCTGTAGAATTGTATTGGTTATTTTATAGGACAAACTTAGTTACTTCCATTGTACTATTATAAGAGTACAGTCACTAACAATAGAGATTTATCACTGTATATTAATATAAAGAAATTTTAATAAACCTACGTGGCAGTACATTTACGGCACACACGATTAACTAGTTATATTAGATATCTCAAACAAGATCAGTCCAATCATCGTCACTAGCGTATTCATCACCACTCTTTGTAACTCATACAGTCGTTTCGCGATCAACGTGTATATATTCGACCGGAGGCGGGGTAATGCCCCCGCATCCGCCCGCCGGCGACTTGTGTCAGGAGGACGCTGTTGATGTGAGAGTGCCGGGTAGTGAACCTGGCGGCGGACCAACGCCACCTCCCGACAACAATAGAGATGGATCTAATAGACGTGAGCCGGAAAGGAGTTTCTTTTTGGCTGCTAGCTTGCGTTTACGTCGCGCGCGTAAACGATGTAGAGCTAAGCATAGTAGTAAAAGTAAGGAACATGCGACTGCAGCTGATGCTGCTAGAGCTGCACCTGGGAGAGATGTCAATAATCTGTGAATAAAAAATATATCATATTAAATTTATATTACCATTATCAATCAGACAGCGAACTAATTTTATCAAAATTATCAAAGTGCAATTACATAAAAAAAGTCTCATGTTGTGTAACGAAGCACGTTACTGAGCAGTTTAAAATATTCATCATTACATAATTCTTCATAATAAAGAAATGAAATCGATTAAATAAATGAGATTTGCGAACCCTGAATTAGAAATGAACTTGAATGCTTGTATTATTTGTAAATAATTGTCACGTAGGTGCCACGTTCTTACGCAGACATATCATATTAAATGCAGCAGAGAGAGAGAGAGAGAGAGATAGCTGTTGCTTGTCTTACTGGCCTGTGTTGAGTATGCACGTTTAACTGTGTATAATGCGTATGTATATAGAAGTATTGATTGGGTCGGTCTCTTGCTGTATTTCTATCCGTGGCCGTGGCGTGTGATATATGACATGTTGTCCACTATTATCTAGGTATCCTGGTTGTGGATAATATGTACGCGTGCGGAGTTTATGTTATGTATTCGGCGGTTATGTACGCATAAGAATTAAAATAATATGCATGCACCACTGATGTATTGGCTGCTGTGTTTTATTGTAACCCGTGAAAATACCGCTAGAAATAATTCTGTGTTACGTCATGACGTAGGGTAGGGCTTATGTCATGTAATTATAACACGTGATAGAACCCATGTCATGTAACAGAAGGTCGTGTGATGGCTCCACATAGAGTCTTATACCGGAGTAAAAGTTGAACGATGGCTCCCGTCTATAAATAGCGAGATTTTTGGTATCATAATTTAGTTTCTTTGCTAACTCGAAGACAGCCGTCCCACAGCAGCAACCAGCCGCAGAACAGTCAAGCCGAGACAATGGGCACACCGAAAGTCGCCGAGATAGTAATTCATTTGTGAGTGATTTTCTAAGCCATATACTGTTTGACTGAAATGCATGTACTTTGAATAGCTTTACTTCTCCTTTCCACCTACCTACTTCTTATTCACGTACAGCCGCGTCGGCGTATTACGAGGCATTACGCCGTGATTCCTTCCCCACACTAGCTAGAGTGTATAACACTTCTTTTAACCACGCTTACGCTGCTTTTAACCACGCAACTATAGTCACATCGACGCATTACGAGGTGTTATTTCTCTTACAGTGGTTATTCCACGGAGGTGTTTAATACTCACTTTCGGTTGGCTTAGTCACTCGACAACAGTCACATCAATGTATTACAAGACGTTACGCAGTCTAGCAAAAATTCCTAACATTCCCGCACTACAGAGTTTATAGTATTGGCTTACTTTGGGGTTAGACACCCTACGGCCATGTCAACATATTACGGGATTTACAGCGTTCATAACGTACCCATCATCTGTACCAGGATATGTAGTTCAATTTAAATTAACATTTATACATTGTTATTTATTTGTGCATTAACATTTGCTTTCTCTGTTTATATTGTCTATGAAGAACAAAGACGGTTTTGTTAAATCAATAATGTTGTTTCACTCATTAGCATTAAGTTTATTACAGCTGCCTACAAGAACGAAGACCACTTGTTTACTCGCAAGACTAGAAGCTATCTGTGCTCTCAGTTAGCTATTATTGACCGGTGGAACAAGAAGATCAGTTCCACCGTGGGGTCTTTCGTTAAACTGACCTGGCGGCAGAGGACTCATATTTCCGGAGGCTGTTATATTCTGTAATTAATTAAGATATTTATTTGCGCCATCGCTGTCAATCGCTAAGGCTCTCTATTAGCAGCGTCATGAGTCAGAGTCTATCACAGTGGATCTCAAAATACTCAAAAGGAGACTCACGTGGCAATGGTATTGTAATGAGGAAAATGATAATCTGACGTTTGTAACAAACAAATTATCATACGGAGTAAGTATCTGAATTACTATATGAAGTCAGTATCACCGAACATTGGATAATTGAGTCTGTAATTATTGTGTGTCACTAGCATCAGTTATATCAAAGCTAGTTTAAAAGTATGTCAAATTAAAGCTGTCGAATCAGATTAAATACTCATCGCAGAACGGTGGAACAGTATCATACAATGACTAGTCTTAAACCGCAACGTTGGTAACAAAGTTATATCATATAAACCACTCATCGCAGAATGATGGGAGAGCATAACTCATATAAGCTACTCTTGGACAATAACACTAGTGAATCATATCTAAAGCATTTAAGCCACTTAAACTGCTCAGCGCAGAACGGTGTGAGAGTTTCACACAATGACTGATCTTGCACGGCAACGTTAATAACAAAATAGTAAACATGAGGAACATTGAAATTGTGTACATATACATTGAATGGTGTACAATTGTTGGACATTAAATATTTTATAAATTATAGGTCATATAAATTATATGGACAATTTTATTGACAAATAATCAATATCATGCTATGATTTTTGTAAATAATGTTAGAAACGCACGGTTACCTTATATGAAGCATAGTTAAATACACGTTGAAAAATAAATAGGCTTGTGGGAAGTGTACTTAGTTTTACGTTGAAAAAATAGACTACGTGAACATTAGTTAGATTCAGGGTGAAGATTAGATAGTATTATATTGGAAAAAGGTATAATGATTATGAGGGGAACATACATCAGGTTTGAAGTAGAGGTCCGCATTTTTCGTTTAGGTCTCGAACCCGCCCCAAAATTTATCATTTTTGATTTTAAAACCCTTAGTGACCTTGAGCTCTAAAACACCCGGCTCGCCCGCCCTAAGCCCTAAAGCTCCTAAACGCCCTAGTCCCTAAGCTCCCTAAGCCCTAAGCGCCCACGTCACATTAATGCTCGCGGGCGGTTTTTGCGCAGCTCTAGTTCGAGGGTGAATTTTCTCGGTGCGGTGGCGAGTGTAACGAGGAAATTTGTCCTCGTTCTGATTCAGTTCTATGGTGGATAGTTTTGTACACTTGATACTTGTAAACAATTCATTTTCTGGAATGTTATTACGTAATCAGTTTGTTTGCTAGACGAACTAGTTGGCAAAAAGCAGTCGCCTACGGGCAGTTTTACCATATATAAGTTTTACAATTAAAATGTAAAAATAATCATTTATCGTTAATTGAACTCTAGTGTTTGTGTTGCCAGTTGTTATCGTATTCCATACATACTCGTATAATATAAAAATCATGCATATTCATATGAACAATTCGTATATCAGCCTACGAATATAACGTAGATCGTCAGTATATAAAATACACAATACATCTATTATACAGCGCCAAGTTATAATAAGTACATTGAACCAAACTGAATGAAAAAATACAATATATAAGTAAAAGAAAAATCAAAATACAACGTATTATTAAAAACAAAACAGTTGGTTAGGTCATGAAAAGAAATTCATAAAAAAAAACAAATGATTATTTATCATTTGGTTTACCATTATTATATAAATACGTAAAACGTATTAAACAACAACGTATAATAAACAAAACATAGTAACTACAACAGACATAAGATATTAAAAACAACAAGAGATATTAACAAAAAAAAGCATACACAACTAGCGATAATATTCCATAAGCGTGTAGGGAAAACAATTTTGTAATAAATTTTGAATGGGAAAGAGTTACAATTTTTCACGCAATTGGGAAGCGCATTATATAGTTTGCATCCTGCATACACAATGTCATGCTCGTAGAGAGTTAATCTATGTTTAGGAAGAGTGAACAAAGCATTATTGCGAGTTGAATAATGATGCTGATTATTTTTTATGACGAATAAATCCCTATTTTTATACACAAAACATAGAACGCTGTAGATATAAGCTCCGTAAAACGTTAAGATTCCATATTTCCTAAAAATAGTTTTACAGGTGTCAAAAGATTTTATATTGAAGATTATACGGATGGCTCGTCTTCAAATTCTGGAAGTTTGATACAAAGGCCCCCCTCCCCCAAACATAATTCCGTAGCGCATGTTAGAGTAAAAATTACCATAGTAAAACATTATAAGTATGTCTTTGCTACAATGGTTGAAGCAACTTTTAACATATAACACATTTTGGAGAGTTTAGTGCACAAAAAATCAAAATGTGTAGTCAATTTCATATATTTCATATTCATCATTAAAATTGAAATATGTCATAATTCATCAGTCAATTTCATATTATGAAAGGAAATACCTAATAGTTTTTAACCAGCTGATTGCTCTAAACTTACATTATCATTCAAGTGCAGAAGAAAAGGGGCTGATTCTCTCAAAGCAGATGACTCAGTTCTAAAGATTACAAAAGATGTTTTACACGCATTAATGGATAAACAGTTTAACTTGGTCCATTCAACAAAACAATTGTAAACTCTAAAAGTGTGCTGCTGAACTTGGTGCAGAGTTTTACCAGTAATTAAAAAAATTGTATCATCTGCATATGTCATAACCACACTGTTATCAGAATTTTGCAAGATGAAATTCTCCAGCTCATTTACGCAAAGCAGGAAAATAGTAGGTCCCAAAATAGATCCCTGAGGTACTACTTTGCTAATAGGGTACAAACTGGAGGAGGTATGTTCTACTTGATTATTGTGTATTACCTTCTGCATACGGTTGGTTAAGTAAGAGTTGAACCAAGATGCTGGGAAGCCACAAATACCATGCCGATATATTTTCTCTAACAACAAGTCATGATTGACGCTATCGAAGGCCTTTGACAGATCGACAAAAAGCGCAAGAACTATATGGTCCTTATCCAAAGACCTTAACAGTTCAGCCGAAAAGACGGAGAGGGCCGTGTCGACAGATTTGCCCTTACGAAAACCATACTGATTATTAGGCAGCAGATCAAATTTGTTTAAAATTTTTATAAATCTATAATTCATTATAGATTCTAATAATTTTGACGATGAGTACCAATAAAGTCGTTTGCATCTCCCTTTTTGTGCAAAGCAATGGCAGAATAACTCTTAAGTTTAGTAGGAAAAATTCTTGTTAAGAATGACAGATTACAAATAGAAGTTATTGGGTTTATTATCTAGGGGATGTAGTTTTTAAGTAAAATGTTTGATAAATAATCGTCTTCACAAGGCACGCTATTACTTAGCTTACTCACAGCCTTAAAAATTTCAGTATTCGATATTTCAGAGATAAGTAAACTTGAAGTATTTGACTGAATGTTTTTGTCCGCAAGTTGAAAACTATCGGAAGTTAGCAAGATTGGTGCTCCACTGTTTTGCTAGCATACCTCCTCCAGTTTTGCTAGCAAAACAGTGGCGAACACTGTTTTGCTAACAGTGGCGCACCAATCTTGCTAACTTCCGATAGTTTCCAACTTGCTGACCAAAACATTCAGTCAAATACTTCAAGTTTACTTATCTCTGAAATATCGAATACTGAAATTTTTGAAGCTGTGAGAACTTTGTTTAACAAATTACAAGTGTTGTTAATCCTCAACACCTTATTTTGATTATCGTGCAATAACGGAAACTTAGTGACGCGTTTTTTCCTTGTATTTTATTTAGAATTGTCCATGCTGATTGGCCTTTGCTGTCAGATCTAATAACAAAATCATCGTTAGCAGCAAGGTCCTTTCCAAGAGGACCAGGCTTCACCTTTCCCCTTCCAATAAGAACTGTCAAATTGGCACGACGATAGCAACCAATTCAGCAACCAGTCCAGCAACCAGACCAGCAATCAGCACAGCAACCAGACTAGCAACCAGCCCAGCAGCTAATCCAGTAGCCAGTCCAACAACTAACGTAGCAGCCGGCCAATGAGTCATCATATCAATGCCGCCACGGTAAGAATGCGGGAGGGTTCACTAGGAACCCTGTTCCTCAACTAGTTCGAACTGGCGCCAACCGAGTCTACCACTGCCACCAACCTCATACTACACAACCCCAGGGCCACCAAGAGTATGTGGAATTCAGTTGCGGACACCTACGTTCACATTTATGCTGCCACCATCACGGGACATCCGATCTCAGACACCGCCCTCTTAACCACACCCTGTAACTCCGTGCAGTCACCAGATCGCTAACCGCCCCACGTGACTGATCCGACGCGCACCACAGCTTCCAGTGAAAGTCAGATGCCACTGGTACGAAGAAAGAACCGACTTGTAAATTATTTGTAAATAAAATGTAAATATCCACGAAATGAAAATATATAGAAAATAAGAAACGAACACCATATTTTTTATCAAGAAGTGTTGACCACCACTACCTTCAAACTTCAGCTCGTAACACAGGGTATGTGTGGATAAATCGATCTGATGGGTAATAAGTGAATAGTTAGTGAAAACATACCGTAAGATACTGTATAAGTATGAGTAAAGAAAGCAGATCTGATTAGACATGAATCCATTATGGCCGTAAGTAATTAGTAGACCAGGGTGCTAGGTAATTAAGTGAGAATACATTAAATTATAGCAATTTACTAGAGGTAGGGTGAAAGCAGTGAGAAGTACTGATAGTAATCTTGGTAGGAAATTTGCTGGTCAACGAAATAAATCAAAACCACAAAGCTCTCAATTGAATGAATAGTCGGTAGTAAGAAATTTTAAGTTGCAGAACTAATCCTTGTCATTCAGTGCCTTGAAAATAAAACCATGGGTTAAATTAAATTATAATTAACTCCAAATTAAATGACGAATAACTCAAGTTGTTAAATAAGCATCAGGAGTTGGATATGAGGCATAGTAGATTATAGTGTCGTACAACAATGAAATAATCTTACAAGTTTGAATTCTCCGAATAACATAAATTAATCGGCAACAAGTTTAGTTAGTGAGAAAAATTAAAATAAATTGAAATGAACTAATAAAGTAACAGGGTGTGACCTAAAATAATTTTGTAATGGTAGGTACAACAAAACTGAAGGTAGAATAATTTCATAACTAATTTGGGAATTAATTTGACGAATAATTTTATTTTATCTGAAACTATGATTTTAACTTATTGTACTGCACATAAAATATGTATTAATTAAGATCTACGGAAAATATTCTCTCAAATGTGGCTCGTAGACTGACATCCACTTCTAATAATTACCGCTACAGAGCGACACGTTAAAACTTGCTTTAATTCAAGTAACATATCCAATTGAATAAAGTTTACCTTGACGTAGTTCCACATTGTGATTCGCTTTCATCCCATCCAGATGGACAATGATCTTTACCGTCACACCACAGATGTGAACTAATGCACGCCTCTAATTCGGGACACTTGTGCTGGCATTCCAAATCAGTTTCATTAGCACTAGCATTGAATGGCACTTGAAGTTGTTGGAGTAACGCTGAACGGGATCTGTTTTATAAAAACGTTACTTTAGGATAACTTCATTAATCATTGAACAAAAAATATTTTTGATTACTTTATAAAATACTATTAAAGTATTTGTATTGAGAAATATTTTTACATTAATATTATAAACTATAATTCTAACCTGGATATTTCCAACCAACTAAACGCGCCCACTCCGGGCTCGTTGTTGATCCATTCAATAAGAAAATTGGGTGGTCGTTGTTGAAATTGTGTGGCATCTTCACCCCACCATTCCTCGCTGAACACGTGTACAGCTAGTGGTCTAGCTCCCGGTTCCGCTGGGCATATAGCTCTGATCAATTTTGCAGGACGACCGGAATATAATAATAGTCTGCAAAAGAGATCACATGAATGCAACCAAATTAATTATAATTATTTAGATTCATTACTGTTTCTATTACAAATTTGATCATTTTTTGGAGTATAAATCAAAACATTTTATTGTATAATTATTTTTTGCTTAAAAATAAATCTTACACAAATGTTTACAAATTATCATAGGAAGCCTATATGTAAAATAGTTTATGTTCCGCTAAAAATATACCTATTTGTGGTTGGACATCTTGTAGGTTCTTCCGGACGTGGTTTTAATGGCAAAAAAGCGCCCCATGAAAGTAAAAATAAACTACGATTATTCCTAGATTCAATTAACCACGGTGAGCCTATGCATAATGATTCATCACGATCCATTGGCGGATTAGAGAATTGGACATCACCACCGTATCCTTAAAAAAAAAAACATGTACATAATATGTATTTATATCTTTTTGTGTATTTATCCTATATTTACCTGAAAGTCTTTGGCGTCGTGGACAGTCATTAATACGAACAGTTTCATAAGTTGCATGAAAATGTAATTGAGCGAAATCTTCGGTAATATTCATATCTCTGACTATAAAATCAATTTCAAAAACTCTTGTAGCTGAGAGGAACACCATTGGATGGCTCGACAATGATGAATTATCACATATACATGCTTTCGGGATACGAGTGTCTCCCCAAGGTAGTTCCCATAATGACAATTCTGAGATACGAGCATCGGAAAGATATTCACAATTCGGTCGACCTAATGATTGCAAGAGAATACATTTAAAAGTCAGTATAATTAATAAAATGTTATGTGCATTACGATATAATCAGAAAAACAATTGTATTTACTCTCTTTAGATTAAAAAATTAATAATTATATAAAGTAATATACACTTGTAAGCAAAAAATGAGGTCACCATGTAGTTATGAAATTTTTTGTTTTGGGCTAATATTGGCCAATTGTAAACCAGTACAATTAAATTGAAAAATCAATGACGAATCGCAAAGCATATTTTTTCAATTTTACGATGTATTTTGAAAAGGCATAAAGTATATATCTTAAACGAAATTCAAGAGTTTGTTATTATAACCCATATTATGTTTAAGTTTTTTAAACAATGTTATTGTTAACGTAGTAAACAGGGTTTTCGTGGTTATTAATAAGGTTTCGGTGGTAATAAAGACCATTCTGTTATGTCAGTCGCCGTGTCGCTGACTTCCTCCTGCCATTGTGTTTTGCCGGCAGTACCACACTTCGCTGAGTTATGGGAGACGGGCGACAAGTCCCTAAAACAACAAGTTCGAGGAGTTCAATGAACCACGCTTCTGACATTTTAAGAACTTATATCAGACGAATTGCCCTAGGGTTCAAAATTCCAAGGGAAAAAGCAAACCTGATGATAAAAGGAGTAGCACAGTCCACAATAGCAGCTGCTAATTGGGAAATAACACTATTCTAAAGATCAGATGCAAGAGTGATTTCAGGCTACCGGTACAATTAGCAGTGTTATCAAAAATAACAGAGGATTAGCCACAAGAATTTGTCAAGGACGTCACAATAGAGGAGTCGAAAAATGTCTACATAGCGGATCCGTGGTTCCAGAAACCAGACCCGATAGATATACTACTGGGAGCAAACGAATTAGGGAAATTCTTGTGATCAGGGATTACAAGATCAGAAATGTAATGAGACAAGAGACGGGGTCCGGCTGAATGATATCGGGTAACACATACAAAAAGTTGTCAAAAAGAAAATCCAGAAGGCAAGCAAAAGAGGATTGAGGCTAACAACTCAATCGCATCGTTCCCATCGTAGCCTGGCTAAAAAAATTCGGCAATATTTTTATTTAGTAGACATGGTAATGGCTGGAGACCTCAGGTTCTTTAAACCTGTAGTCTCCTAGACATTGCAAACTCACATATTAGTTATAACATTGCAAATACATAACCATGTTTGTTTGAATATTCCCATAAAAGTGCATAATTCAACTGATAACATTATTATCTACCAATAAGAGACATCTAGAGGATTCCATCCATGGATCTTATACTCCTGGATGTCTCTAATAGATATTTTAACATTATAGCGTTGATTACAATTAAGAGGGATATCCCGACGCTAGGATCCACGGCAACCATACTCCTAAGCAACATTTATTTATATTTTATGAGCTTTCTAATAGGTGGAGTTATCTGGAGGATGAACACTACGATGATTAACTCGCAGATAATTCCCCGAAAGCATTGTTGTATTGTGAGAGTATATGATAAAAGTTATTAAGAGCTAGGGGAGATCTGGAAAATGAGGACAGCGTCACGTGTGTTCTCTACATAAATTAAGAGACATATTGCATATACCATATGTCAAGATAGAGTAATAGTAGTTAGTTGAAATGTATTATATATTCATATTATCTATATGTTCAAATGTTGTTATATTTATAATCATTTAGTTAAACCTACTATTATCAACAATTAATGGCACTATTATCAACAACTTGAGCTTTGCGGATGAT
>WYDF02057577.1:0-25203 GCA_009867245.2 Adranes taylori
GCGACTTTACTCTCCTGGTTATCATAGCATTTGATATCGACACAAGAATGTAAGGCCTATTTTTATTAATTATTATATTATAATAAAAGTGTAGGGGTCGATTATTAATCATGTATAAACTTAAACAAATTAAAGTTATCAGTATCTTCATCTATATTTATTTACTATTCTTTAAATATGGAAGGGTTGAATATAATTATTAATAAGCTAAATTATTTTATTTAATTCTTACCCTTCAACTAAATAATCGCAACTATGTTTCATCAAACTAACTACATGTTTAATTAAGTATAACTACTTTTAAATAATGTTTCATTTATTTCTACCGAGTACCATTCTGAGATTAAATAGTTTTCTCTTGACTACCGTCTAGCATAACCCTTAGTCACTATCCTATTTTACGGAATGTGACAATATATAATTTTATATACCTGTATTGTCTAACCAGATTTTAATATCCTTCTCTTTAGTTGAACCATTTTGTGAACCCATTAGTATCTTAGTTCTAAGAATTAGATTTTTACTAAAATCTTTTCCAATCTGAATCACAGCCCATGCGTTACCATCACGTACTACTTGTCTGGCAATCTCAATATCGTCATAATAGAGTAAATTCATTGTATTATTTGATAATTCTTTCAGGTATTGACAACTTAGATTTTTAAACGTACACTCAGTTTGTAGATTACAATATTGCATCTGATTTGAAACATTATACATCTAAAAATGTTTACTAATTATTTTAATCAGAACATTGTACTAACTTTTATATATGTGTATGAGACATTTCGATTAAAATTAGCCAACAGTTATTTAACAAATAGGTTAGACAAAATAAGTTTATTTAATTAAAATGTACACGGTTTGAGAAGATTTTCTTTGCACTCTTCGAGTCCGAGTCCAACTTAATCTGATTCGGCGAGTCCAACTTAGATCTGCTCCTTTGAGTCCGATTAGATTAATCATATTTTTATTTATGATATACTTTAATGCTAATATATGGCATGGTGTTTGAGTAGCCTAGAAGGCATTGAAAGCACCATGTTTAGGAACTATCAAGTCCAGCATCCAAGCATTTTTAGTATTTTCGTATTTTTTAACAGCGGTTCACTAATATATATACAACTAGGAGAATATGATCCACCAACTGGAAAATGCATTGGAGATGTGACTGATGAACTGGAAACATACGGAGCTGGAAGCTATTTTACTGAATTTGTTAGTGGTGGACCCAAGAACTATGGTTATAAAGCGAGCTGTCCAAATGATAATAAAGACACTGTATACTCTTACCCTGTATACTCATAGTAGAAGTATACCGATCCTGTATACTCTTAATAGAGGAACGAACTATGCACGCCGTAAATAGCAAACAAACGCAGCAATCTTGTCTGTAGTCCCTCTTCCTCTGGTCGAAACCTGCCTATGTTTGCGGCTGAACATATAGTTCTTGATTCTGTAGATTACCTGGACTTAGTTTTGTGCAGTCGCCCGAAGAATATTTTTTTGAAACAAAATATAACGTCTTAATGAGCATATCAAAAATGGACTAGAAGATAGCCTTCTAAATAAAAAGTTATTCTATTCTAAATTGTTTTTACTTTTAATTGTTGACTGAATCTAATAGTTACCATTATAGTTTTACCTCATCATTAACAATACCGACTTGAAGATCATATGGATCTTTTCCAATTGCATAGCAGGTCAATATTAATTGCAACATTGGCATTATAATCGTTGTTAACAAATACATATAATTCCGATAAACTTTCGAGAAGTTTTTCAATAGCATCGCTTGGATTTGCTTTACTTCAAGCGTAATACCATCAGAACATGCTTTTTCCGACCAATCCTCGTTGTGATTTTGTGAATGCTTTAGAGTCATTGTGGATGACCCAGTTGATGTAGATGGTCTTCCCGAGCTTATTCCAATCTGCGGAAAACCTTTCTAAAAAATATAATTAAACTAAACTAATTAACAGCATCTGGATAGTGAATTGTACAGTAAATAATATGCTTTACCTTCTGATTATCTGGAATATATTTTATTGTTTCATTGGTCGATTTAAAGTTTAATGTTAGTGGCTGTTTCAGTGAATGTCTAAGTTTAGGACAAAATTCATTTGGCATTTGTAAATTGCCGTTTATTAATTTTAGAAATGCATCTTCTATGGATGTAACATGTAGATTAGCTAAAATGAATTGTGGTGATCCTTCAGCTAATAAATGTCCATCACGCATAAGGCCTATCTGTAAGAAATGTAGTAACAACATTACTGAATCCAAACATTGATGCTTTACTAAAACACAAAGCAGGAAATAGTGCAATAACTGATCAAACAAGACCTATTATGATGCTAGAAATGGTCGTCGTCTTAAATAAATTTTACTTTACATACATTAGAAAATTGATTTTCAAATATCATCAAAATTAATCCAAAATGGTTGGTTTCATTGCTTCATTGGTTTTCATTGGTTTTCAAGGTTTGGTGAGACAAGCCACAAAATCACACAGAAAGTCACGGTCGCCGTCACACACACAATCATGCACAATTCACACAAAATCATGGTCACACAAAATTAAAGCAAAACTTGCTAAAGTTGTTTAATACTATGAGTATCGATTAAACTTTCCTTCATAACAAGAAATATTATTCAAAACATTAAAACATTTAAAACAGAGTACAATATAGGATTTCTATAGGAATTTGAAGAAATGCGTTTTTAGTTTTTGCCGACGGATAGAATGAGTTCAATAACGTGTAATAATATAAATTTTATATATAAAGCTACCCGAAAAAGGGTCAAAAGCTACATCGAGCTCACACAAACCGAGTTTTGTGTTAAGAAAACCATTGTCATTCTGCCATGAATTAATGTCATGAATTAATTCCAATTATATTTTAATTAATTCCAAATAAAATCATGAATAAATTAAAACATTAAATAAGTTAGCCATGAGAGAAACTAGTAGTCAGTATTTGATAATAAATTAAATAATTATCTTGAGTATGAAGTCTTCAATAAAATTAAATTAAATGAACGAATTACTAAGATAACTGTGCATAATTATAAAATAAGTTTGTCAGAATACAACAAATTATAAGTTTAATTATTTCATGTTTATTTAAGTACTAATTGGTTGAATTGGAAAAGTCATTTTGATTGAGTCATTGTTACTTAATATTTAAACAATTAACATTTCATTATATTATTTTGGTCTGGCGTTACTTCCTTGAATGCACGAATATTTATTTTAGTAGTTTAGTAATTTGCATGTAAGCATTACTAAACTACTAACTACTAATATTTTGTTAAGTTTATAGTACTTTCATTTTATCAGCCTGAATCATAGAGAAGCCAATTTGTGATTGTTGAGGGTTGTGCGCTATCATTAATTATTCAGATATATTTATGATTAAATCGGATACGTATGCCCAACGTTAGCAATGGCAAAGTTTTGTGATTTAGCGTATCCTCAGATTATGTTGTCTGAAAGTAGATGGGCCAAAATTGCAGAGGTAATAGAAATGTTAATAGGCCAAGCTTACCATAACTAAATAGTTACATTCAATAGATTTAAATCCCGGATTATTTTCAAAGAATGGAACAAAATAATATGGAGCTTTTACCAAAGGGTGACGCTTTTTTACGGGTTCCTTTAATGTGTTCTGCGGATGTGAGTGATGTGTATAGTGTGAAGCCTAAAAACATGATGGTTTTACACAATAGAATTTTATGATGTAAGCTGTATTTGTATTTGTGTTTTTTTTGTTTTCTCTTTAGTGTGTACATGATTGTTTGATGCGACATGGGTCACACCAGTTGCTTAACTAGTCCAACTGTGTTCGTGAGTGCTTAAGTATGATGTTAAGTATGAGTGCTTAAGTATGATGTTTTTAATGCTCGTGCGAGTATAGCAGTAACATCGGTGTATGCTGCTAATGCTGTGCGACAGACTCTCGCTCTTTGTTTTCTTCGTTCCACCGATCCTCAGAGGACACGGGCATCCAAGTATTAAGTCTACATAATAATTTATTTTTAAATTCGTCTATCTATCAAATTATAATAATTTGTAAACGCAATGACTTTGAACTGTTAAGAAAGAATGAAAAATCTAAATTAAATCAGCTACATTAAAATAATATACTTAAAAATTACAATAAAATTATTATTAGAAAATTTCTTCACTAATTTTCCCCTCTTTATCTTTGGATGAACAAGTAATTTAGTACACGGTAGTTGTCAAGAAAAGAACTTTTCAGTTCAACTACTTATCAGTTCGCCTACCCTTGAATCTCCCGATCCCAGTATTTACCTGTGCCGCGGACAGTTTCGCTATTCGATATATTGCGACCTGCGGCCGCATTTCACTCACTTTTCTGGTAATTTCCAACATTGTAGTAGACAAAAAATGTTTAAGTATATTACCCATAAATTCCCCGATCCCAGCGCGGGCAGCTTTGCTGTCCGCTTTGTCGCGTCCTTTGGCCCCTCTCAACTCATTTTGCAGGTAATTTGTAACACGATAGTCGCCAAGAACTTTTCAATTCGATGAATGGTCGTAGCCGTAAATTTTCCAGTATCCTTATGTGGCGCGTACAGCTTTGCTGTCTTGGTTCACTTTTTGCTTAATTTCTAACAGGGCAGTAACAGGGTTTTATAACTTTTTTACTTTAGAAGACTTTGGAAAACGTTACATTTAACTTTTTTCCAAAATCATTGGATCTAGTTCTTCTAAACTTCTTAACTATCGAGTATTAGACTTACGCATTCGGCGAGCTTCGCTTCCTCAATATAATGCGTTGTAATAATCACAGTTGTCGCTTGAATCTTCGTCAATTCCGCTAAATAATTCCAAATATTTTTACGCAATACTGGATCTAATCCAACCGTTGGCTCATCCAGTATTAGTAGTTCTGGATTATGGAGGAGAGCTACTATAAAGGAAATACGTCTTTGTTCACCACCGCTAAAATTATTTTATAAATAATTTAGTTTATTTTTAAAGAAGCAATTATATAAAGAGATAAGTGAAATTCGTGTACGACTGATTACATAATAGTACCTTAAAGTTTTAATAAAACGATTTGGTTTTTGCATATCCAGGAAATCTAATAAAAATGTCATTCTCTTCAAAATATGTTTGTTGCTCATGCCATATATCCATCCAAAATAAAGCATTGTCTCCTTGATAGTGAAATTTTCGTACAACGCCATCTCTTGCGGCATATATCCTACTCTTGCACCTGGTATACCATTCTTTCTATCACCTGGTTTATTATTAAATACCAGAATAGTGCCTTGATCCAATTTTCGTCGACCGACAATACAAGATAAAAGCGTCGTCTTGCCACATCCGCTAGCACCCAGCAAACCATAGCTAAAATAAATAGTAAAAGGGATTATTTGTAACTGGTATCCTAAGAATTTTTACATATACAAGGTGCGATTTTGACATATCGATCAAGTTTGACACTTTATTTGGCTGGAAAACCGAATTCAGCTATTGTTAAAGACCTCGAGCATTTTGAAGTAAATAGATAGTTCTTTTCCCAAACCATAAATCATTACAACGATATTGATAGTGTAAAAAAACATTATTATGGCGGTGAGACAAGAAAAAACTACTACAAGCTCAGATATGTTTCGTAAAGTGAAGAGTCGAATTCAAGGTAATCCGAAATAAGGCACAAGAAACACCGTTAAGAAAATGTGTTTATCTCACTGGGGTGTTCGAAAAATATTTATTAGCCAATTTCATGTCAAGTTTTAGATGATACGTGAAGTTCATGATCTCAAGCGTGACCAGGTGAAGGTACGGTTGGGAAAAGCGAAAACGTGTTGAAAGGGTTTGAAATGCTTTCGCTTATGAATGGCTAGTGAAATTTCAAATATTGTGTTTTCTGATGGAAAATTTCACTTTGGAACAGTTTGTAAACAAAGAAAACGATTGGATATCGCTAAGTGAACGAACAAACCAGAATTTAAATACTGTGACGATAAATGATTCATACAAATTTCCTATCTGCATTTTGCTTCGTCTACAACCTGCTTAAAGGGGTCACTTTTTGTGACTCCCTTGCTTCATACAAATTTCTTATCTATATATCCCATTTATTCATGAGGAACAAAATGTTCCTCTTGTTTTATCTTACATATTATATGACTGGATTGACATCACCACATTTTTTACTGGAATATTTATCTTCACATATTTATATATCGTAATGATTTTTGAATGACTACTTCCACTTTTTTACATTGAAACGATGTTGTTTCCAGTCCATACTGAAACTGTTTCCTTAACAACTGCTACCTGTTTACTATCAACTGCTACCTGTTACCTATGAGCTGGACTCTGTGTCTCTATCGGTGGGTATCGGGCCCCATACGAGTGATTACGAGAATTAAAATAAAATAGCGCAGAGTTTATATATGTATGAATAATCTCCCTATCCTGACGCCCTGCACATCATGCACACAACCAAATGTGGCTAGGCAATTAGTAAGGACACTGTTTGTAGGTTAATTGTAGTTTTGGTTCACTGACACAGATAAAGTTTAATACAGTGCTGGCAACGTTTACAATCTCTAACTCTTGTATTTTATTCTAAACAGGGTAAGGAAATTGGAGATTATAAAGTGGGTATTACAGTGAATAGCATTTTGTAATTATTGTACGAGAAGATCTCGTAATCTGGAGAGAATTGTTGCGTACGCCATTAAAAGGATTCTCTCTTGCCAGTCACGTTGGCAGAAAAATCCCCCCCACCAAATACAACGTTACAATATGCATCAAAGGATTAGTTGCTGCGTGAGGTATGAAGGGGAAGAATTTGGATTTTGGTCACTGGCCATGGATGATCCATTGCTGATCGGTAAAAGCCATGAATGATCTGGAAGGGGTAAGTGACCTGGAGCAAATTGCGGAGTAATAACGAATGATCGAGATAATGAATGAGTTATACTACCCGTTATTACTACCTGTTCTTCCATTATAACTAACAGCAGCTGAATTTACTTTTTACGCAACTGCAGTTTCTTCAACTGTTACTAAATTTGGTACAACAGCAGGAGATGAATGTTGTTGATTATTTCCATTAGCATTTGTATTCTTATTACCGCTATTGCCTCTTCTATTTCGTGCTGCTACTGACGCTGCAATTAGTCGCCGCTTGTTGCTGTTGCCGAGCGGCAATCTGTTGTAGCTGATATTCAACGTGTGGATTTAGCGACTTCATGAACAAGTGGATGATGTGGCACAACGTGTATTGAATGCAACTGGTGTGTGTGATGTTGGAGTAACTGTTGCGTGACTTGACTGGGGGTTGAAGTTTTATAGGATCAATACTTGCTTGAATTTTAGCTGTTCGTTGAGATGGTGCTGTAGCTTTTAAAGGTGACATTCAAAATGTTGTTTGGAACTGATTTTTGCCGCTGCAAAGCGTCACAAAACTAATTACAATAGTACTAAAATTCGCAGTTCCCGGGGAAGTGATTTCGCAATTCGATGAACAACTTAGAGTGGTGCTTCATCCACAAAAATGTCTGAATGAGGTATTCTTCTAAGCGATCATCTTCTCCATCGACAACTTTCAGAAGCCATTGATCGTTCATAGGTTGATGTTTGTATCATTATTGCGTTTATTTGGTTGTGATGAACGTAAGTTATTAAGTTCCGTAAGGTCCGTTCGCTTCGTCGGATTTTTTCGTATCCGATATTTCTCTAATTGATTCATCTTCTAAATTATTAATTTTACCAGTCGTTTCAGCTTTTTCTGTGAGCCTTTTCTGAATTATGCTTCGTAAGTGCTATGCCAGATTTAGAAGTATATAACATAGGTGGATCTCGATTTATTGTCGTGATGTGATGTTGCGATGCTGCTTTCTGTAGCACTTCTTGTTTATTGTCGGATGTATTAAACGCTCCAATCGAATCGGAGCTACACCTACCCAGGCCCGTGTCACTATCTCCAACGCACGACACCCTTTGTGGGGCATTTTTGGTAAATGACCCACTCCAGAACTATCACCTCAAGAATCCGACAAGGATACATCCCAACAAATATACCGTTTGTCATCAAACTGTGATAGATTCAATTTATTCTGATTCTGTGTGAAAATGTCATGGTTAATTGATCTGAAGTTTCATTGGGTCTGATAAAGGAGAGGATGGACGAATTAAGAGCTCCGAATATCATCGGCTGTGATTGCTTTCAGTACAACCGATTTCTTTACGCCTTTGACGTGTTTCATCAAAGACGCTTCGGGAATTTGGCTATGCATCTTTGGTCACAGTCAATTGAAATCGTTCCAGTGTTTACTTCTATACCTGTCTTTTCATCAGTCCGGACACTACTTTGTTTTGGAGAAGAATCTGGTAGGGATTGGTTCGGGAGAAATTTTAGTTGTCGAATTTATTTAAATGATCGTTGGTTTGATCTGCTATGTCAAATTATTTGTATCAATGTAAAATAATTTAACGGTTGAACCATATGTCGGCATTAACATAGATCGCAAACCCAACACAGATTGGTTTATCATAGAGTGATGAATCTCCCATGATATGTTATTGCTTAAGTTATTATAGTGTTGATGTCCTCTACCGCCTCTTGGAGATTCAGTGCCACCTATACCACCTTCCTCTTTTTCACCTATTCACCTAATGGTGTACTTATATGATTTTCACTTTTTTAGGAATTTAATACTCTGCCCGTACCATACCAGTTACGAATAGATGATAATTCCCAAAGAATTAAGAACACTAAATTCCCAAGGACAAAATTTTACTTATAATTTATTTAAAATGAACTGTAGCAGGTCGAATAATGGGCATATCTGACCCGCTACCACGGGTCGAATTTGTGATGCTCGGGGGCCTTAAATCATCAATATTTATAAACTTTTGATATAAACTTACATGGTACCTTTCTGAACAGTCATATTCAAATCGTTGAGAACACATTTCATATTTTTTTTCGTTCCATAGTATTTATCCGCTTTTCTTATAACAACAGCATTGTCGATCAATTCTCCGGAATTACTTTCAGATAAACTTATTTCCTTGAAAGTCGTGGGCTCTCTTTGATTGTTAGTATTTTGAATGAAGCTGAAAATGTAATATTGTTTTCAAAATTATGAAAAGCATATGATGCTTGTTATTGAGATAAAGTTAAAGTCGAATGCATTTGTTTTTGGAATATTTAGCTCTTCAAACATAAATTGGTGAAAATGGTTTATTTGAAAAGACTGGAGGATGAAAATAGGATAGGTGTAGCTGTTTGAATGAATGGGCTTTCATTTGAATCAATGGGCTTCCTCTCTGTCATTTGAATGAAAGAAAGAGAGGAAGAAAGTGTATCAAAGATTAGGATAGTTTATGGAAAAATGGTTGGAGCTAATGTGTGATGTGGATGAAGCAGCAAATGCAGTTCAGATAAAGTGAAGGATATTGAGGTGCGAGAAAAATTGAAAAGTTTGGGAGATATAATAGGAAATATTGCAGTTTAACAAATGGGGAGAGATTGCCGGAGCATATGACAGCAGATGTAAGCATAAAAAAGATGATAAAAGTTGGGAGCACTGAGTGCATGCATGTACGGTAGTAAAATGAAGTGATGAAGAAAGATGTTTGGATGTTTGGAGAGTGTATTTGGGGGGAGTGATAAAAATAATGATTGAGGAGAGAATGAAGAAGATAGGGTATTAAGCAGAGGAAAAAAAAGGGAAAGATTGCCTACTCATGCTCAAAGGGGAGGGTCGATGAGAAAAGAAGGTGATAGGGAATGTAAGAGTGTGTGTGAGAAGAGGAGTAAAGGGTATAGGAATGATTGAGGGATTGTTAAGAAAGGAACAGGGATTGGGCAAAAGGGGATAAAGAAATGAAGAGGGTGGAAAAAAATTATTCCTTTTAGGCTGGCAGAAATAAGATTTTGATTGAGAGGTTTATTTAATTTTTTCTATGGTAGTTTATGTAATTTAATTTAGTTGCATGTATTATATTTCTTTTTGTTTTATATAAATATATATGAATTATGCCAATAAATGTTATTTGATTGACTGATTGATATTAAAATTGTATAACTAATTACTTACTTATAGTTGTGCCTAATAGTGGGATGAACTTCGACAACAGGACTTACTTCCATTTTATACAATGTAAAACTATTTTTGTAAAAAATTGTTTTGTAGGAGTATGTTTATTCAAACTTTTCGAGCTTAATGTATTAGCGAAAAGAAAATAATACTAAAATGTAGACGATTTTACAACATTCATAATGTTGACTAATAACTTTTTTATGTTATTAGTCAATAAATCAATAATAATTATTATTTGTATTTAACTTAAAGATAAGTAAGGACGTGAAACTTTTACTTGGTAATTTTAAAATAAATAGTATTGGAAATTTATCTTTTGAACATTTGTGTGGAAATATTGCTCTTCTAAAAATATATTTATTTTATTGAAACATTTTAAAAGGATATTACTTTCTTGATTCATTATCGTGCAAGTAGCTTATCTATAGTTCACAACAAAAGTAAACCTTCATATACCTCTTCTGTACCTTTTGCAGAGCCGTGATAATGACTTGTTCAAAAGTAACGTTAAATTTAATAATAATTTAATTGTTTTGTTTTTAAATCTCAAACTTAAATCTACAATAAATATCTACGTTCAAATTGTAAAGTAAAGTATTACACAACGTAGCCTATACTTCTGCAGACTTCTTTTAATTCTCTCATCAGCACTTTTTTTCTTTTTTTTTGCCGCATTTACATCACTTAATTTATGACACTTCCCCTCTTAACCGATGCTTTGTCGAACGTCGATCTCTTCAATACCAATTAAGATCCATTAAACGTCATCCATTCACTATCATCATGCAACTATCTAGTTCACATCTTCGATCCTATTCAATGGCTGGACGACTCTTTCAACATTGTCAATACTCATAACCATCTTCAGGACCGGTGAACAACTAATAAGAAGATCCAATTTAAATCTAGTTTGCTACATTTTGTATTTTTTACTTTTGGTAATGGAATATGGTAATTGATCATCCTAACTGTTTACTGAATTATAATTAGCTTCAAGCAGACAATTAGCTTCAGTCAATTAAAACTCTAGCTTATAGTCCTTATATGTATTATAAATGTGCGATTCAATAAACCTAATTATGGTACCCTGTTATTGCGTTCTGTATGTGCTTACCTTTTTAAACTACAAAAGGAATAGTATACAGTTAAATCAAGAAACTTGATTTTTCTTTGCATATTATACATTATTCAATTACGATGAAATTATTTGGGGTCAATACAGCTCATAGAATAATAAAACACAATTCTATTTCTATTTATTCTATTCAGGAAAACTTCATCAGATATGCAATAAAGTTTGACATAATGTGCGTATTATAAATGTGCGATTCAATAAACCTAATTATGGTACCCTGTTATTGCGTTCTGTATGTGCTTACCTTTTTAAACTACAAAAGGAATAGTATACAGTTAAATCAAGAAACTTGATTTTTCTTTGCATATTATACATTATTCAATTACGATGAAATTATTTGGGGTCAATACAGCTCATAGAATAATAAAACACAATTCTATTTCTATTTATTCTATTCATGAAAACTTTAACAGATATGCAATAAAGTTTGATGCCTATTCACATATAAATGTAATAACTACACAAGTACATTTAATTAGTACGTTAAAGCATTAGCTACGTATAAGAATACAAAAATTAATTGAGAATGAATAATATTTGTTTTAGAATTAATATTTTACATAAAAAATTAGTAACATTAATAAATTCAATAGAAATTAAAGTGCTACACGCAAGCTTTTACGCCAGCTCCTGGGAAAGATCCACATGTCTTACTGACCAGTTCCCCTACCCTTCACTGTGGCCTTACTAGATTTAGTTCCAATGAATGTCCGCACCAAAACTTATCTTATTTCTTCCCATTCGTGTTTTAATCGCTATCCCTAGCTCACAATTTCCTGCTTAATTTTTGCCGCAAAGGAGCACCTTTTATTTTTTGGTCGTACTGTTCTGGCTACGTGCATTTGGCCCGAATCGTTTTCAGCGGAGCGATATTTTTCCTTGGCTACTACTTCACCCCTTTCTCCTTCTGTACAGCTATTGAGTGTAGCTGTTAATTTGCGAAGAAAATTAGTAACTGATGACAGATACACACGAGTACCTAATGATTTCTTTTATATAGAACTAGTGGAGCCGGCAAAGGGTTTGTCCGTTATTTTATATATAGTTTAGTATGAAATAAGTTTTTAAACAGTAAATAATATATCAATATTCCTTACAATAATTTCCTCTTATGGAACACAAATCATAATATTCTTGACACGAAAAGCACGAAAGGGTCACCAATATTGTATAATATTGGTGATTATTTTCATGCTTGAGGTGTAGATCGACCAATAGATTGCAGTGCTGGTATAATTTAAATTCACTTATAAATTGCAAAGAAAATACGTCGGATTTATTATCTAAAATTACATATTTTTACAGAAATATTACACTTTGGAGATACACGGACCGAAACCAAAATAGAAACATAAGCTAACATCAACCGAAGCTATGGTGTGAATAGGAAAGCCGCCTAAAAGACCATTTCCGCACCCACCAGCCAGAATTATACAGGTAATGCGAGAGCCTCCCGCAGACCTCCAGGAAATCCTGGACACTATTCCATTACCCTTTCGTTAAGGGGCATTAACTTAACATTGACAGAAAAATATAAAAAGACAAAAAAAATATAATTGAAATAAACAAAAAACTTTTAAAAATGAAAAAAAGTAAACAAAGACAAAACAAAATCCATTAACATTCCCATTATTACTATTAGCAAGTCAACTGAATATCATTCCGATGCAAGCAGCAGCAAAGGTACACTTGAAACTAAAACCAAAAACAAAACCAATCACCTAACATAACCAATCCTGAAATAAGATACCTTTAATCATGCTATGGCGAAGGTTTTGCAGGTTTTCCTTGGCTGTAAAGCGAATGCTATTGCATAGCGTTCCCCCTGCAAGTTATCTGCACCAATTTTGAACATATCTACTCAAAACTAATTCTAGGCTGTAGAGGATGGAAAATCCTAAAGCCTCATGAAACAATACGATATCTCCTCAACGAGTCTATTACTAACAAGGAGTGGAGTTTTAGTGCGGTAGAAATTCCACACTCTTGAATGCACCGGGCATCCTTCGTCCACTTCCATGCAAAACAAAAAGTAAATGTGAACAGGAAGTTATATGAACTAAATCAACCACACTAGAGCTCTTCAAATCCTACCTAAGCACTTCCTACCTAATCCTACCGTTCCACTTGCATCAAAATAGGAGATGAATTATCTAGGACGAGAGGAAATTCATTTTCTCGTCGGTGTCCCACAAGGCTCTGTGCTTGCCCCACTGCTCCAGATTTCATATTGTCATGATATGCCTCAACCTCAACTCAAGACTGTCACAGTGCTCTGTACACCAATTACACAGCTTCCTGGTCCTGCTTGCCCCAAACAAAAAAACTTAGCCATAACATCCAAAATTGTCTTGAGATGTTTTCTGACTGGGCAAAGAAATAGCGAGTAACGCCAAACCCCACTAAAACCCAAGCTATGCTGATATAAGTTTTGATATTATTTTTCCACATATATATTAATTTTCATGTTCGCGCTTTTATCGAGAGACCTCTATGAATAAACGAGACGTTTTTAGTGAGTCACTCAGTGTGTAAATGAATCATTTTGAAAATTAATATGAACATCTGTGCCTTGAAAATTACCCCAACCGGAGATTGATCCCGGGACCTAATGGCGGGTCAGTTGCTCTACATACTGAGCTAGTGGAGTATGAAGCGACCTGTCTGATGAAGCGAAAAATCATGCTTCGATGCTAAACTTAGTTAACTAATGTGCTGTTTAAAGAGTTGCATATTGTATACTAGTTCTACGATTGTACAACACACATTAAGAATATCTGTGTTCTGAAATCATCACGCCGTTAGCTTAGCAGGTAGAGTAACTGACCGTGATTTTTTCAAGCACTGATGGGCATAATTAATTTCATTAATAAATTTTGGTGATGTCTCGTGGTATACGAGCATGGATTTTTTGATTTTCATCATTTTCCTTGATATGAATGATACGAAGAACAGGTATAAAATAAATTCTCATTTTTCATAATTTTTATATATATATATATTTATTTTGGCCGCTGTTTAAGTTTTATTGCAATCACACTAAATGTGTATAAAATTGTTGACCATATAATGGTAACAACGAATGCTGTATAAATATCCTTATGCATGATTCCTGATCCTCTACTAATAACTGATCTAGAAGAAAGTAAATAAAATATAATTTATTGTTTTGTTAAAATTTGTTAAAACATGATAATTTGAAATATATGCAGATCACCGTTCTTAGAGTCTCATCGGTGCACAATGGTCAGAGATTCAATCGAGAGAGATTCCTCATTCATGGAAAGCACTTTCAAGGTCAACTCCTCAGCACAAAATAGAATGCTAGGATTACCCACACATATCCGTCATGGACACAAATTGACTCTTTCATAATGGCACGTATACCCTTTGTCCTAGGCCACACAGACCTGTTATTGTACTCTTTCGTGCTGCTATATAGTGCTTATGTAGTGATACGACATTTACACAAACCACGTATATCAATAATTGTAAATAAGTACCCCAAGTGGCTCGATCACACTGGACAGGGATCCATCTCAATACAACAAATTTGAAGTGTGCTCGTATAGATTTTTATAAGAAACTTCCCATTTGGGTCGCACTGGATTCTAACCGACTGCTTAGGTCACAACTCATATTTGCAAACGGAATTGCAACCAAGTACCTAGAATAGAGTTTTATCGGAAGCTTCCCATCGGGTCCCACTGGACACTATCAGTGTGCCTTGGGAACAAGATCCTATAACCCTCACTGAACTGTACGGGCGCGTCATTAAACATAATAGTCAAGGGACCTGCATCAATAACCCCGGTATTTGGAAGCAAGCGGTTGTAGTGAACTTAAATCGGACTCGGCATTGGAAGGACGAGGCGTTATCCTGAGTGCCGAACTCACAAAGATAAGAGCAGCAATTCAGTTCATCATATATAGTATACTTAATAGCGGCAGAGGGAGCGAGCGTTATCGTACGCGCATCACACTTAATCTTTAAAGATGCGCCGACAGTATGGATCATGCCGTAACAACGTACGGCAACAGACCTCGTGTATATTGTACGCCTTAGTCAGTAAGGTAGAGTCTCGTTCGTTATTGGAATTAACCAGACAAATTGCTCCAGGAACTAACAACGTCCGTGCACCACAATCGATGAAATCTAGAAAGAATTATCAATCTCTCTACCGAAAGCATGTCCGGACTTGGTGTGGTTCCCCGTGTTGAGTCAAATTAAGCCGCATGATCTACACCTTGCATCAATTTCTACACCTTGCATCTCCTGGAAACTCCCAACCAAGTATTCTATATTATGGCTGATAACTGGTTAACATCGTTTCAGGTCAGAACTAGGGCGGTATCTAATCGCCTACGAACCTCTGACTTTCATACTTGATCGAAGGAGACGTTTATACCAAATGCTTTTGCTGTAGGTCGTCCTGAACGATTGTATTCGACTAATCATAATAATCAAATTTTAGTAAATGTTCTTGCTACGATAAGGAATGTAAATCTTAAGGTCAATCCGCCAAAATGTGAGTTTTTAAAAACAGAATTATTATATTTTGGACATGTGATTTCGGAAGGGGGCGTAGAAGTAGACCCACGAAGGGTTGAAGTTTTAAAAAACTATCCTGTTCCACAGTCAGCAGATGATGCTAGAAAGTTTGTAGCATTTGCTAACTATTATCAGAAATTTATACAGAAATTTGAGGAGGTACTTGTACCATAAAATAATTTATCTAGGAACGGTGTTAAGTTTTAGTGGATACCAGAATGTCAAATACTCTTCATAATGCGTTACCGGAGACACCTATCATTCAATATTGACGGAGAGTACGAATTTATCCTTAAAACGGATGGATTAATGGGAGCGGAGCATTCTATGGGAGCGATTCTTTGTAACTTTGATAACCGACCTGCCATTTTTGCTAATAGGAAATGAATTATTGTACTAAAGAGAAAAGAGCTATTAACCATTTGTTTCGCAGGTAAAAAAATTTCGACCATATCTCTTTGGGGTAAAATTTCACATACAAACTAACCTTTAGCCATTAGTCTACCTTTATGGGATGGTTAATCCTTCCAGTAGATTGACGAGATTCTGTCTCACGTTGGAGGAATATGATTTCGCTAGTCACGTTCGTGGAAAAGATAATGGCATGAAATTATCAGGAATTGAGTTCACGGAACGTAGAAACATATAACACAATCAGGAAAACGTGTATATAGTAACACAGGGGTAGCCAGAAAGCAGCTGTATAATAAATTTATATTGCAAAATCAATTAGAGAGTAGCGAACAATTGCTTAAAAAGACCTATGCAATCTGTTTATTACGCACAGCCTGTTTATTACGCAAGCGAAATTTCTGTGTAGATATTGTATGTTATAACGCATTTGATGGCGTACTGTACATATGCGGTGATGAGTCAACAGGAAAAGAGAGTTCGAATAATTGCTATACTCATTTGCGTAAAATATGTGCAAAGCAAAGAATTTCCAATTTAATAATATTTAAAGATAATTTAAAAAATTGAGTACTCTTACGATTAATAAGTTTTCCGCATAAATCAAAAGAAGAAAATATAAAACTATATTATCTAATCGTTTACATGTTTGAAGTAAAGAGGATAAACAATTGCTTATAAATGATTTTCATACACTTAATACGTAGCTTGATCAACTACGCTTACTGGGAATTTATTTCTCATGCTAAGCACTTTCAAGTCCCAATCCGCATCACGATAGAGATTGTTTACCCAGACATTACCCAGACATTTACCCAGACATTTCGGCCTAGGAAACTTATTGACTCTTTCATTGTCGCACGCGAGGGACCCTGGATATCTAAGGGCATCTTTTTCTCTCTCTTTTTCTCTCTCGCTCTCTCTTTTTGTCTCTCACACTCTCTCTTTCTCTCTCTTGTGCTACTAGATACAGCTTGTTCTTCTAAGAAGAAAACATGTGCGCCGATAGTATGAGCCGTGCCGTAACGCAGTTGGATGCACAGGAGTACGGACGTCAACATACTGCAACAGACCTCGTGTATATTGTACGTCTTAGTTAGTAAGTAGAGTCTCCCTCGTTATCGTCATTTACCAGACAAATTGCTTCACGAACGAAAAATTGTCATACCCCTCCATCAATGAGATCCATCCATGAAAAAGCTTTCGATCTGTCCATTGGAATCATGTCCGAAGCTAGTGAGGCTCCCCATGTTGAGCCAAATTAAGCCGCAGGCTCCACTCATGGCGGTGCCCTTCCGTAAATTCCTTTAAGTTTCAGATTTGCAATCATACTACCTCCGGAACTGAAATACTCTAAGTCTCCTGGAAGCTGCCCTTCAACTATTCTATACTATGGCGGATAACTGGTTAACATCGCTTAAGGTCAGGATTAGGGCGATATCTAATCGCCTTCGAACTTCTGACTTTCGTTTTTAATTGAAGGAGACGTTTCTGGGCGTTCTGAAGTGTAGGTCGTTATGAACGATCATATAGAAGCATCATTAGGCTTAGGAATAAGGGGGAGTTACAATTCCAGTATAGAACTTGCAGAGAAAGTAAGAGCTATGGCGATGTTAGCCGTTACGGTCGATAGAGTAACATGATTCTGTAATGGAAAACGTTGTTCAAAGAAAACTTTTAGAAGGGTTTACTAATTAGTTGCGAAGAAACATCGTGGATGACAATGGAACTCGTAAATTGGAACTGCACCTCTGCTAATACAAAAAATAGCTATAAATAAGCAATACCGTAATACAAAACTGATTGAGTTTTTAATGCATACTTGTTATTGTTTTATGGCTATGACAAATGTGGCACAATAAAGAACCACAAAGTAATTTTGGAAAGCCACAGAAACATTGTTCAAAGCGAGAAAGCTCAATCTTATAAAATTTTGTCCAATGTAATGGTCACAAGATTTAGTAGTTCTTCTGAGAAGGCAATGGACAAAAAAACTTGAAATCATGCATTAGTTTTGCAATAATAGTTACCTATTAGCTGCAGTTGCCGCCGTTACAGGTGTAAAAGTAACCATACGTCTAACTACCAGCGGTAGACATTCAATGGTCCAAAATACTCCACTAAACATGATGACGATAAAGAATGCAGCCATCGTGATTGTTAAAACATTACGTTCCGAGTCAATTGCGCAAGCTAGAAACAATCCTCCACACATTCCAACAATGCCAATGAGTATTGTAAATGCTCCAACATATAGAATGCTTCCATGATTTTCGACACCGATTCCATAGATCAAAAGAACTATCAATAAAGCACTTTGCATTGTCATTACGATAACTTGCACTGCAGATATACCAAATAGTATTTGTGGACCAGTCAGACCTATGGCAGATAATTATCTAAATGTGTTTAAATAATCAAAGTCATTTAAAATAATGTATCGCAAAAAAGAAGTTGTTAAATAAATTCACTTTCTTTCAACTTTTTAATACATACTCTTGCAAATAGAAAAATATTAATTATTTTCATTTTCTTTAAAAGTTGTAATATATATTCTCAGGAGCACATGTGCTTAGCTCCCGGCTATTATGTTATGTCGCTGCGGGCTGAAGTGGTACGTAAAAGTAGAATGGGGCGACCTTCTACACCAGTTACCCCGGTGAAGGCTTAATACCCATTCGATTTCTTTATATAATCGAAAATTTTCCCGATGCAGCGGACAATTGCGTTTAGTTTTTCGCTCATTAAGTTTATATTTTAGTCTCCGAGTTTTGCTTTGTTTCAATACGCGATTATTTTTCTTACGCTCTAATTAAGCGATTATTGTAGTTGTTCATTTTTATTGTGAAAAATGGAAATATAAAATGTAAGTAAAAATTATATTACCTTGATGGAAAGCTCGAACACCTCTAAGTTTTTCGGATTTGATTTAAATAAATAATTGTCATTTGACTATGAATTAATTAATAATTATTTTTCTTTGAATAACTAGTTAATTTTGCTTTGATAAATAAATTTTAATTATTGTAATTGCTAATTGAATATAAGTTGTAATCGAATGTCATAAGTAGATTATTCTTTTCCTATGTTTTACTAAATCTAACCTTTGATTATGCACTTAATAAATAAATTGATGTTCGTTCGAAATCATTGAATTTGGATACTTAATTTTACTGAGAACACATTATTTTCTTGCTAACAGAATCAGTTCGGGTCTAAATGTGCTTGGAATTATATTATAACTAGAATGATCTGTTTGTCGTGATTGGTCACATTTCCGTTGATCAGCATAAATTGAAAACTAACACAGTTATATGTAATAATTAAAAGACGGGAATTAGATGCGAAGCTTACAAATAAGATAATGAAAATTAATTTTGAGTCAGTGAAAATAGATCACGTTGTGGTTAGTAATTAAAAGCAATCGATAGATAATTGAAATAGTGACAAAAAAAGACGAAAACAGTTAAATCAAATGGAGCAAAAAAAGTGTTAAATCGATTTGAAGCCGTATTAAGAAATAGCGTATTAGAAACAGAAAAACATAGTGTTTATCACTTTCTTTTCCGTTAATTCCGTTAAATAAAATATTATTGTGTATACGAATAGATAATACAAGCGACTGGAAAGGAATAAGGCATTAACTTAAAAATATGGCAGAATTATGGATCAATATATCATAAAATCAGCAAGTGCTGGTAGCGTGGGAAGTGTAAGCAGTGTGGGAGGTTCGAGTAGAGCTTGGGGGATTGATAGCTCGTCAAGAACAATAAAAAAAGTTGAAGGTGAAGGTGATAAGAGAAATAGAGTAGAAGTGGAATTGGATGAAGACGGTTTGACAATGATGGTAAAGGAATAGGAATGAAGTCCGTAATGGAAGAGTTAAAGAAAATAAGGAGAGAGAATGATATCTGGAAAAATTTTGGAAGAGAAGGAGGAGGTATGGCGGAGAGAAAAGAGAGTTAGCGAAAGGGATAAGAGGATTAGAGCGAGCGGAGAAGGATAGGCAGAAACGAGAGAGGAAGGTAAACATTGTGGTCAGCGGAATAAAGGATGACGGTGATGATATGACGAAGATACAGAAATTAATAGGAGAGGGGTTGTAAAGTACAGTGGAGATTGTTGCTGCTTTGCTAGCAGAAAGAAAAGAGGGGAACAATAGATGTAGGGCGATTATTGTGAAAATGAAGTCATGGGATGACAAAATGGAAGTAATGAAAACAAAATGATGATGAAAGGGAGGTGTTCATAAGAGCTGATTTGTGAGACACGGAACAATGCACAACGAGGAAAATCAGAGAACTTGTTAAAGAAATAGGGGGTGGGGGAATACAGAAAAATTAGAGTTGCTTACAAGAAGGTGTGGAGGAGAGGCGAATGAAGACGAGGGGAATGATATAAGAAAAAAAGGTTTGGGAGAAAGACAGGCTATTGACGAGAGGGAAGATGGTATTAATATGGAAGAAGGAAAGAAAAGGGGGAATAATAGGAATGAATGGACTATTGGTGGTGAGGGAGAGAAAAACACGATAAGAATGATGTGTTGGAATGTGGCATGCCTAAGGAATTAAATGGCGATGGTATATTTTAAAGAGTACATAAGAGCGTTTGATGTAGTGGGGCTTGTCGAGACGTGGGTGGAGAACAGTGAGTGGGAGGAGGTGAAAAATAGGTTACCGGGAGGGATCATATTGAAAATCCAAGGGGCTAAGAGGGTGCATGAGAAGGGTACGGCTTGTGAGGAGATAATTACAAGGGTTAGGAAGGGAATTAAGGAGGTGATAAGTGGGAACTGAGATTGGGGTTTGAGGAAGGAGTATCAAGGTTGGGGGAAAAAGGATGTTAATTAGTGCGGTGTATGTGAACAAGGAATGGAGTAGATTTATGAGTGAGGTGAGTGAAAGGGCAATGATGGATGGAAAATTATGGGACATAACTGTATTTATGGGTGATTGGAATATTAGGATAGGAGAAAATGGATGATAAAGGAAGAGGTGCACGTAAAAGGAAAGTCGAAGAACACGCTGGAAAATGGGAAGGGAAAGAACTTCTTAGAATGAATGCAATAAGAGGGGTGGTATGCTGGAAATGGGTGTACGGAAGGCGATTGGGATCGTAATGTGACCTTTAAGGGGCATGGTTGAGGAACTGTATTAGATTATGTGATGAGTGAGAAGGATTGAGATTTGCTAGAATATATGAGAATGGGGAAGAGGGGGGATCCGATCACTTCCCCACAGAAACTGAATAGAAGGTGGGGGAGAAAGGAGAAAGTCTATACGAGAAAGAAGTGAAACTGGTTGAAGTAGCGGGGCTGAAAGGATAAAGAAGGTTTGGAGGGATGGCATGAGTATAAATGAGGTGTCAAGGAATGGTTGAAAGTATGCTCGATAGGAGGAATGAGAGGATTCGGGTGATGAAGAATAGAGGAGGAAATATGGAGACTAATGAAGAATGGATTGAGAAGAAAAGAAAAGTAAGGAAGATACTGAGAAAAGTGAGGGAAGGTCAGGCTGATTGGGTGGAATATAATAGAGCTAGAGAAGAGTAGACAAGTGAATAAAAGAAAGTGAAAGAAAGGATGAGGAGGAAGGAAGAAGAGGAGGTGAGTAAATTGGGTACCGAAAGGGGCGTATGGAGTTCTTTGAGAAGAAGAGGGATAGTAGGAAGAAAAGTAGAAAGGTGTAAGATTAACTTGTGAATGGGAGGGGAAATTTTCGTAGAGGACATAGGGAGAATGAGTGATAAGGAGGAAGAAAAGGGAATGGAGAGGTCAGAATAGAGTGACATGAGAGAATTAAGTGTTGAAGAGGTAAAGACAGAGAGAAAGAGATTAAAAAGGGATGGGGAGGCTGGGCCGAATAAAAGACCAGTGGATGTATGGTAATGTTTGAATGAAAATGGAATGTGTGCGTTAGTTAGGAGAATTAATAAGATATGGATGGATGAAGAAAAGGTACCGGATGAAAGGAAAAAAGGTGAAATTGTGCCAGTGTATAAAAGAGAAAACAGAATGGATGTCAATAGGTATAGGGAGTGACTGTAATGGATGGATATTATAGGTTGTAGGCGAGGGTCATAAATAGAAGGTTGGAGGGGAGAAGGTTGTTAGAGGGAAGGAAATATTGCCAGAAAAGCAAAGATAGCGTATTTGATAGAATTGGAAAACTTTATACCCGTTGGAATTCGGTACTTGTGCACCAGGCGACTATATTGAAGGAGATATTGTCAAAAAGATATTGTCCGGAGATTGTAAGGAGATATTGTCAAAAAAAGTATATACATTATTACTGAAATGACCACGTATCTTAACAATGAAATTTTAGGTATCCAGAGTATGGGCTACAATTGTGATTTTCATTTAATTTAAAATCGTTTAAGTATTCACCAAAAGCACGTACCTGCAACCCAATAACGGTCTAATAATCCTTCTTTCTTCTCATTAATGACGTCTACTTCAGCTGTCAAAATTGCTTTGACAAAAATAATCCTAAGAATAATATTAATTAATATGGTATAGAATTGGTGTTTTTATTTATTTTATTAATACATAATTGTAATTCTGTAATTGTAATGTTATTCATTAACAAATCAAAGATTATAAGAATGGAAAAAATTAGTGTGGAGCTCAATAATTAATGTTCAATGAATTTAGGGAATAAAGGATAATTGATTATCGTATCCACCGCAAGTTCAACCCTAAACTGATTGCCTTGAAATTATCCTTAGGGAATTAGCCTTGGAATTGCTGCCTGTTAAGTACAAACACATTCTAGCGCCATTGCAGGAAATGAATTTCAGAATTGGTCGAGAAGGTAGAGAGAACAACAGGCACTGAAAGAATGAAGGAACTATACGATGTACTATACGAGAAATCTCTCCAAGTAGAAAGTCAACCGCAGGGGGGCGCTAAAAATACACAAAGAGACCTCCTCACCAACGACGAAGCACAACTTGCAAAGTGGCGTGAACACTTCATGGTTATGCTCAATAGAGGAAGTGAGGAAGAGAATGAACAAGAACCTAAAGCGGAGGAAGAAGTTGTAGATACTAGAGACGGAGTAGGAAATGTAACTAACTCGGACCCACGCTCCAACGAGGAGATCAAGACAGCGATCAAGCAGCTGAAAAATGGAAAGATTCCGGAAGCAGATAATATTTCACCAGAGTTCCTGTCAACTGACTCAGACACCGCCACTGATCTTTTGTACTCTCTCTTCAAGAAGATTTGGAACAAAGTACACTTGCCGCGGGAATTGAGAGAGATTCCTTATCAAATTATCCAAGAAAGAGGACACCACTAAATGTCATAAGTGGAGAAGAATCAGACTACTATCAATTCCAAGTAAAGTGTTGACTCGGATGATACTCTACAGAATCAAAGCACAAGTGGAATCGCAAATAAGGAAGGAGCAAGCAGGGTTTAGAAGTCATCGTTCTAAAATGTCATTAAAACGGGGACTTCACAGGGGGTGGGGGACTTTATAGATATTTTCATCTTACATAAGATTAACAAAACTGGGTGAATACTACCAAAAATGTATGTATCGATGGCTGAGCGTGTGACTCGGACATAAAAGGCGAAGCTTTATAAAATTTTCAGTCTTCAAGGTTCGTACAAATGGTGGAAGTTATTGCAAAACCTAACTTAAGAGTATAATAATAGCAAACATCGAACAACTGCAAATGTTGCGAAAAAACCTGAAAAAGGGTTTGAGAATAATTTTATAAATAATTTGGGAATCTATTTGATGTTTATTGATCTATTTGTATGTAGTAATTGAATACCAATATTATTTTAGTTTATTATATTGAGGATACTTTTATTTGCATGTACGCATTTTTTAAATCATTCTCAATACATTTTGTTAATTTTATGCAACTCTTTTATTCAAATAGCCTTGACTAAGAGAGAAAATTTACTGTTGATAGAGTTGCGCCAAGTTTAGTAAAATTTTTGTTTCATTTAGCAGAATTAAATAAGAAAAGTATTCGTAACCGTATCAATGGCAAAGTCTAGTGATTTATTCTAGAAGGTAAGGGGATTCTAGGGATTATAATATACTTATGTGGTAGGTAAATTTAAGTAGGTTTTAAAGTGAATCGCACATCGCACAATCGCACTTCGCACTTCTCACTATTGTATAAGCAGCTTCCGTAGGGTAGGACTGAATTGCTACGTACCGAATTAAAAGGATTCTCTTTTTTTAAAAGGATTATATAAGGAAGAATATATGTTGGAAGCAAAATTAATATCCCAAATTTAAATGCAACAATATGTTCGTAACTCAGCGCTAATGGAAGCATTAAAGGCTCCAAACGCGCTATCAAATGAAACGACAACTGAAAGTCATCCGAAATTAGTGATACAAGAAATGTCAAACATAATGTAATCGATTCAGAAGAAAAACATTAAAATGAACAAAACAATTCAGAAGGTAAGAATACAAATGGTGTTCTTAGTCATCGAAATGCCACATTGCAGATCGAGCGGCCACAGATCGCCATCTTATATGGGTGAAGGTAGAAGTTAAAATAAAGCATGATGCAAATAAATATTCTATCCATCGTTGGGATTGAATTCGGTTTAACTTCTTTATACTAGTTAATAATATTTTTATAAATTACCATAATATAAAACCAGGTGCCATAAAACTGGTATAATTATTTGTTGTTTGACTACCATAAATAGCTTCTTTAAATGTCAATGACGTATTCAAAGTTCTCGGATCCAAATTGCATAATGATAATTTCTCTCGCATAAATTTTCGGTAGGCTGCAGTAATCTCTCTTTTAATTGTTAAAGATATGTGAAAATCTGAAAAAATTGGCTTTAGTTGATTTAACCCCTTTACACAACATACATACTTCACTGTCAATTATATAAATTATTGCTGAAAGAAATTACACTACATTGAAATAAGTTGGTGTACGAAATTGTATTTCTTATTTGGTGAAAGAACTTATTTCGGTACGCCACTGGAAAAATAGAAGAGATTATATT
>WYDF02057578.1:0-11869 GCA_009867245.2 Adranes taylori
GCATTATCCCTTTCCTCAATTCCTTATATTATCTCGGTAATGTCCTTGCAGTTTGGCGTAAACTGTTATTAGCCAATCGCCGTCCGGCATCTTCGAAATACCGCAGTGACTATCTAATTCTTTTCCGACTATCTTATTGTTTCCCTCATCTTCGTTGTTTTCGGTTTCACCGCATTTATGCCAGCCTTACCAAATGTTTGAGTGCGAATACGTACTAAATTAGCGCATATGGTCGAAATTCTCGCGTCTGTATCACTAAATCTGCAAAATGTCACAATTATCTCGCATGCGTTCGAGTATTGATTTTCTCCTTCACACGCTTCTTCCTAAGTACGTCTATATATAATGTCGCAGAGGTTGCCGTAATTACTTTTATAGTTTAAATTTTATGCAATTAACTATGTTTCCAATATCTAGTTCTCTATCATATTTAATATTATTTAATACGAACTTTTCTTTTAATTAATACAATGTCATTGGAAAACATTACAGTTTTTGGGAATTATTCCTAATATGCCGTCATGATTTCACAGAAATCTGTTGCAACAAAATCGCAATTTGGTATCTAATAAAATCAACCGTTATAACCTCTAGCCTTCTTTTTCGCATATATCTATTGGCTCTTTCTATCAGTGCACTCATCTCTTCCCTACTTCTCGACATACAGCATATCCTAAAGACCATATTTTTCCATTACCTAATTTCACACTTCCTGCTTGCCAACACATATATGTTAAAAAGACTCTCACTCAGCAGAAATTCCTTACACCCTTATTAGCTTCAAACGACCCAGACACATTTTACACCCAATTCTTGCTCTTATTTCTGTCCCCTTATACAGCTCCCTTAATTTCTTCTTAATTGAATTTCTTAATTTCTATGTTTTGTGACAGACTCCCACTCGCGACGCTGCCAATTGGGAGGCCTAGCGCTAGTCACAAATGGCGCAAACAAATATCTTAATTAATACAGAATATACTATCCTTCGGAAACGTGATTCTCGGGCGCCAGGTCCGTTTCACGTGAGACCGCACGCTGGAACTGATCTTATTTTTCCTCCGGTCCTCACTAGCTTACTGAAGGCACGAATAGCTACGAGTCTTGTGAATTGTCCAGGGGTTCGTGATCTTGTGGGCAGCTGAAATAAACTTATTGCTAATTAGTAAAACACCTTAACGATTAAACAAGAATACGGCTATTGCTCTTCAATACAAACAAAGAAAGAAATACAAAATTAAATGTCAAATCAAACAGTAGCGTATTAATGGCGATTAGCGAATAATAAATCAAATAATAAATCAATACGAAATGTTATATACAAGCGGTGTATATAAGAGAATACAAACGTGCGGTGATATGATAATAAAACAGTAACTATGCGTGAAGCATGTAACAGCGGGATATGATTCAACGGAGAGGTAGAGGGTAGGGGAGGGTCTACTTTAGCGAAATGATTTGGACAATGTTGATTGCATTAATATTGGGAGACCACTATAGTTCACTCAACACCACGATCGTACCAAGTTGTTAAGATCACTGAGCGCCTGTAACTAACCTGGGCTGTTCCAATAGTTAGCCACATACACTCTAGTAGTATAGGAAAATAGGCAAGGTAGAAAAAGCTATTATAAATGTATTATAAAACGCAAATATTCTGTACAAAACAGCTGCATTTATAGGCGTGAGGGTTTTCCGGGTCTCTATGTAGTCACTCACTCATTAATTATTCCGTGCTACGGTCTTTCATACATTTCAGTGAAGTTTCCACATAACATTGAGCCAATACGTGTATATCAATTACTAGCGGTCGCTGCTTCCCACAGCATTTCCGGGCGAACGGCAAAGCCCCATGCGTTCTCTACCACACACATTGCAACTGTTAATGTATGTACACGTAAGCCAGCAGCGAACAATAACTCTGCATTTATTACTGTGTCTTTCATTTACTGCGTAATACGTAAGCGCCTTCATAGATTTTAACTGTATTTATGATTTTATTTTATGAACTGGTTTCTTACTAGTACCGTGGTGACGTAATTTATTTATTTAATTTTATTCACAGTAACATGCTATATTACAGTTTTTGTCTTGTATCCACATTCAGTCACTGTTGGGCCGTGAATTGTCGGTCCCGCACTTGTCAAACGTTTCTATAGCCCTTGATTTGTCTTTCTACGGTTTAGAAAATAAATATTATTTTACGAGTATGAGAATTGGGAAAGGATTACAGCACGTTCATTATCCTCAAAGGATTATATTATCCTCAAAGGATTACAGCACGTTCACTACACTACTGATTTATATGTTATTAATAACAATCTTTTTTTTAACATATAGATTGCCGTACTCCGTTCCATGTCCTATAAAAATAACCAGCGATTCGCGACCATGGTTCTGGATATTTATGATCAAATATCTAATGTATATGATCGTCGGTATAACTTCGAGCGTTTGGATATGGAGTGGTAAAACCATGCACAGTTGGCGTGTTTTTTTCAATCGACTGAAAGGACGACATGTTGAAGCCTATGTATGAGACGAATCCAAGCCAGAGGCCAATGTTGTCAATTTAAAATATATAACTTAACGTTGCAGACGAAATTATAATATAACATTGTGATATGAACGTATTTTTATAAAAATACTTTTTGCATTTAGCCATATATGTATTAATGAAATATTTTATAAGTTTCTTTTAGAATTTCCAAACTTAAATTGGATTTTGTTAAAATTTATATATTTTGTCATTTCGTGTGTCCACGCTGTAATTCAGCAAACCGATTATAGATACTGCTCTTGATACTTCAAGTATTGCTAATGGCGTTTCATTTTAAAAGCTCATTTAAGTCGATCGATCCTTTGACGTAAAACCAAATTTAAAACCAAGACTGTAAAATTCTCGGCCAAATAACTAAGCCGATTTAAATCGAGTTTGGAGATACTAAACAAAACTTTCAAAATGAACAAATAGCTATAGTTTAAATCTGACTATTCCTATTCGAATCTGACTACTTTTGTTGCAATTATTTACTCGATAACAATAAATAAATTAGTTACCAACATATCAACGTATAATATATTTATTTCACTAATTTCGAAGCAACAACTCTGCGTATTCGATAGAGAATGAAGCGAATTTTGCTTTGAAACTAGTCTGCAAAATTGGTAAAACAAATCTTAATTTGCTGACTAGTTTTAAAATAATAATCGCTTTTTTCAATTGAAAATGAAACGATTTTTGCTTCTCGACCCAGTCAGCAAATTTAATTTAAGACATGATAATATAAGTTTATATACTTAAATTTATACTTAAAGTTTCAATTTCCTATCAGAACCAGTCAACAAATTTAATTATTTGGTTCATATTTAATTTGTAGTTAAATTTGCTGACTCAAAGCAACAATCTGTTCATTTTCAAACAAAAATAAATATGGCATTTGTTACTTCAAAACTAGACAGAAACTTTAATAAGATGTATGATACCTAAAAGTATAATCGATAGTGAGCAAATTTAATTGTAAATTAAAATGTTTCGGACTTGTTTAATTTTAATTTTCCTTCACATATTAACCGTTTGTAGCTTTAAACTAGTCAGAAAATTTAATTACTCTTATGATATTCAATTAAAACGAATTTAATTATATATTATAGGTATCATTATCGATTAAGCAATAAATAGATATATAAAAAGATTGGAAAACCCCGACTACGTACTAAAATGGGGCCCTCTCAATTGCTGTGAACTTGTTTAGAACTGCTTGAATTAATCTTGGCCAAGATACAAACTAAAATAACTAATCAAGAGCAGAACTTTATTTTCATGTTTGAATGATATATTTCCATTGCTGTCGGTTATAAAATGCAAGAAATTGCACTATTGTCAGTAAGACAAAAGGGGATAGGTACGATTGTTTTCACAACCGTATTCTTTAGATAAGAAATTGTTGCCGGCGATATTCTGTACTAGTGTATGATTTCTGAGGGGAATCCCATAGTATGTTTATTTTGATTTATGAACAATTTGATTTGATTTTATCTAATGGTATCTAAATATTTTATTTTATAAATAAAAGCGCTACGCAGATTGACATTTTTCTGCCATTCGAAATAAATTCAAAATAATCTCCAAACTGATTCTTATAAATCTATATACTACTTACAGTATTTTAACATTTATAAAAAAGAGGGAATATGTAATATATTAGTACGATTTTAGTAGGGGTAAATTGCACAGGACTAGCATGTCTAAGCATGCCTGACTCAACAATTTATTACGTCATATAAAATCGTAAGTGTATCAACTCTAGTTGTAATTGCTATTGGCGTTCCATAGTTATACTGGAATGAATGCTGGTAATTATATCCATACACAGTTATACACAGATGTTTATATTTAGTTTTATTTTTATTTTGGTGTATAACTATGTTTCTATTTTCAAATGTATGACAACAGATTCATAATTTTTTTTTTAATTTTAAACTTATAGTAAAAATGGGACTCCCTATTACATTACAAAGGAAACATTAATTTAGTAAAAATTGCCATACCAGTTCATATTTTGCTTCTTCTTGATTCGGCAACCAAACGCAATTTGCCGATAGTGTTCCTTAAATAAGTTTTAATAACTTAAATAAGTCTAGAAAAAAAATTGTTTGAATAACATTTGGGGGGGGGGGGGGGTTAACACACTAGAACCCAAACTAGAACACAGGCGCGTACGCAGTAGCGTACGCGCCTGTCGCGTACGCGCCTGTTTCCTGAAGCTAAATAATTAATGGTAACGCCAACCTTTAACAGTAGTCAATTAGTGACAGTAGTTGATAGTCTCTATAGTTCAGGCAACAAAATGACAGTCGTTTAATTTGAATAAAATGTATTGGTACATTTTAAAAAATGCATACAATTAAATAAAATATTCGTTCATACAAATAAATAACGCCATGTCAAATAATAAAATAAAATGTTAGTTGTGCTCAAATATCACAATAACTCCACAAGTGACGTTTATAAATTATTAGTTTTATTTCTCAAATAATTATTAATAAAATTTACTTACAATTCTGTTGTGATTTCTCACAAACTTATTTTATACTTATGCACAGTTACCTTAAATAATTCCTTTCTAATTTATTTTAATTTACTTTAATAATTAAACTTGTGGCTACCAATTTAATTTAATCTAGTTTACGACTTCATTCTTAAAACACGCTACGCCACTGAAATGACATTTATCTTTGAAAATAATTTTACTGAATACAAATTGGGAACGCTATCTTACACTATGTTTCTTAGCCAAAAAATTATCATATATTATGTTGTATAAGACAGCAGTTAATGAAAAAGGATTAAACTGTAACTATTACTTTATACGTCCGCGGTCAAATGGCATTGAGGCAACATCTATCCGTCGACGCATTTCTCGCAGTCAGAAAATTAAAATTGTTTTAAATCTCTATTTATTAATTACTCAATTGTATCATTAAATTTATTTGCTAGGTTTGAAGTAACAATCATTAAATTTAAATGCGTTAAATTTAATTCTCTGACTGGTCGTGAGGCAACAATCGTTTCATTTTCGATTGAAAATGGATCGATTGTTATTTCGAAGCTAGTCTACAAATTTAATTATATTGGAGCGTTGAAAAATGTTTTATTGATTGCTGGCCACCCAAATTTAATTTTTAATTATTAATCTGCCGTAAACAATTGGTCGACCCACTTTAAGGTGTACCGACGTCAGATGAACGAGGGGTACCAAAACTTACTAAAACTTTTCGTGGAGTTAAATTAACGAAAGTATTTTAATTTCTTGAAATATAATTCATATCAAAAATAATGATTAAATTATTTGACCAAATTAGCGTTTGCTAATTCTTAATATAAATTAGTTGAAGTTACTGACTATATACTTATCTCATTTTGAATAATCTGTGCAAGCAAGAATGCCGACCTAAATGGGACCCCCAAACTATAACTGCAGAATAGTACAACTATAAACTTATCCCTCTTAGAATGGAATGCAATCGCATCGTGTTGAACGCCTACTTTCAACACGGATTAATACGTTTTTCTCAAATCTAATAAAACTTTACTACAGTTTGAATTTATTAGACTATAATTTATAGACTGAGATAACATGCTTGCATCCAGATTATATTTAATTGGACTCTTTAGATTTTCGGTAGGTTGCAATATTTTAACTGAAATAAAAACAGTTTGTGTTTTTTTATACAATCGGATTCGAATAGGATTATTAAACAAATAGACTATTAATCTATAAGGTGCTAAATTAAATATCCTAATAAATGTGTATATCATTAGTTTTATAAATCGACGGAAATTTGAAGTCAATTCTAAATCTAAGTTATAAATCAAAATTTGCATCTTAGTGCAATTTATTCTCTATTTGCTTTAACAATTTGTGCAATTCAAATTTTTATAGCTATTTTTTTTAATGATTAACTTTTTTAATAGCACTAAGGACACATTATTGTTTCTACCTCAAATTATAGGTATTGAATTCAGGCTTCCTTTGATATCAACTGCCTTAAACATGAATTTATAAAAAAGTAACTTATAAATAGAACTAGTTATCAAGTATTATAGCTTTTTAAGTAGAACATTTGTGATGTCCAAAGATTATTTAAGTTTTTATTATTATTGTGTTCTTATTAATATTAAGTCATGTATTTTGTTTTTAATTACGTCTACCATGTACATAAAAAATTTAAATATTAATTTAATAAATGTATAATTATTCAGATGTTTCTAAATAGCTAATAGCTCACTGTTGAGTTGAAATATTAATTCAAACGCTTTAAATAAGATATACAGGGTTATTTAGAAAGAATGAGCCGATTTTATTACGCAATATTTCTCTAAAACAACTATATCCTGTCTGATAAGTGTTCAATTACTTCCAGAACGGACAACATCAGTAAAATAATAAAAAGCACACACGGGTAAGCACAAATAGTAAGGTCATGGGCCTCCTTCCGACCGATCTATTTTTGCTAGGGCACTTTTTTTATTTAAAAAAGCTCAGACCATCAGATGCCAATTGCACGGTGCTTCATCGGCCGGGTTCCATCTTGTTGAAAACTGTAGTCATTAGAATCTGCTTGCACTGACGTGAAGAGCTAGTTTTAGAGCATATCGAGATAAGCAATATCGGAAGCTAACAGTGTTTTCTTCAAAGAACAAAGGACCATAAACTTTGTCTTGAGTCACAGCACAGAAGATGTTCACGTTGGGGGAATCTTTTTTCTGCTCAACTTTTTAATATAGGTACTTTTTCCAAGTAGACACATTGTGCCGGTCAAGTGAAAAGTCTTGAAATTAAATTTTCGTCTTCCATCGTTTCCAGCATCGAATCTTCAAAATTTCATCGGCGTACATATGTTGTCATTAGTAAATTCCTGAACGAGCTGGTCTATATGGGTTCAAATGTAGACTTCTTTTTGCACACGCCAGACAGTTTGAGGAATCGCAAGCTCATTTTTTGCTGACTATTAGTTGACAACTGAATGTTGCCAGAAGATCAACGCGACTACAGCGCCCTTGTGGCAGCCATTCAAAATTTAGATAACTCCTTCAAATGGTCAATGAATCATTCCATGACGATGCTTGACAACTGAAGCGATATATCATGAAATCGATTCATTCTTTTTGAATAACCTTATATAAACAACTTGAAAGAGCTGTGCTAAAATTAAAGTTTTTTTAGTTTATTTCTAAAACATAATATGAGTATAGTAACATGTTTTAGTTTTTATATTAAATGCAACAGAAAGTTCTCCCTCGTGGGGCACTTGTCCCTGTCAAAGGCTTTTTCAAAATCGACAAATGTCAGATATAAGGGCGACTGATATTCAAGCGTTTGCACCACTATGATTCTTAGGGTGTTGATTTGGTCTATACAGCATCTGCTCTCTCTGAATCCAGCTTGCTCCTTTCTTAATCTTCCATACACTGCTTTCCGATGCGATTTAATAGAATACGCGAAAAATTTTTAGTTTGCGTAGATAGAAGCGTTATCCCTCTCTAGTTGTTGCATTCGGTGAGGTCCCCTTTCGAGCACCCCACTTTTCCAGTTAGCTGGCATTAGTTCGATGTTCCACACTTGGTTTTGTAGATGGAGCATCATTTCTATTGTCAGGTTAGCGTCGCTCTTGAGTGCTTATGCGGGTATGATGTCAATACCTGGGGCTGTCATTTTTACACTTCTTGATTGCTGTCACCACCTCTGCTCTAGTACTCGGGTTACGATCTAGCAGCTTTACATTTTGGTTCTCTTCCTGTTGGTTTTGGCTCACTGCAGTGGATCGGTTCAGTAGTTACATGAAGAATTCTCTTCATAGTACCAAATAATGCTGAAAGTAATGGCTGACGGAGCTAAGGGAATCCATTGAGACTCACAGAGAGATTATAAGACTTGGACTTTGCAGACGATATCTGTCTCTGACCGAGACGCACTGAGATATACAGACCAAACTGGACACTTTAGAAACTGAAGCAGCGAGAATTGGCCTTAAGATCAACAGACCAAAAACAAGAGAGCAACGAGTTAACCTCACCAAGAATTTCAACTTTTGGTGGAATAGATGAAGATATTGGCCATCGAGTAAAGAAAGCGGAAGCAGCATTCGCCCAGCTACGTCCAATATGGAGGACCAAAGAAATATCATCAAAAACAAAATTTCGATTGCTGGAGTCGAATGTAAAATCCATACTCTTCTACGGGTATGAGACGTGGAAGACAACGCCCAGACTAAATCAGCAAATGCAAGCAACACTGGAGCGATTTTTGAGAACCGTCCTAGGAATCCGATGGCCAAACATAATGTCCAACGAAGAACTATGGCAGAGAACAGAACATACTCAATGCGCTACCCTCATAAAAAATGAGAAAATGGCGTTGGATTGGCTACACACTACGACGAGGCTCTGAACACATTCTGAAACAGGCCCTTGACTGGAATCCCCAGCGAAGGCGAAGACCAGGAAGACCGCGACAAACACGGCGAAGAACTGTAGAGAACAAGGTGGCGGAAATCGGGAAGTCCTAGCACACAATTAAACCTATTGCAAAGAAAATAACCTGCTGGATAGCAGTCACATATGTCCTAAGCTCCTTGAAGTACTAAGGGAAGTCAGAAAAACATGTCAAAAGTTTAAAAGATCTTGTACAGGTCATTTTAGCTTTTAAAATTTGAATGGTTCTCATAAATTGACAAAAACAAATCTTTCACCCTTCGAATCTAGATTACCGCATCTTGTATGCGGTAATTTCTTTTTATATCCTCAATCAACTTAATGAGGACGTGATGTTTCTATAGTAACCAATGGAAATCAAAAGGTCAACTTGTGGAAGCAGTATATTATTTTGAAGGTGCATATATTTCATTTTGATCTAATAATTATTATAAAATGGAATCTGCAAGTTCTCGTGTACTATGTAATGACCAAAGACCATGAATCAATACGAGACAAAGAGCCAATAGAAATTCACATGGTTTGGTTTAAAGTTTAGGTAAGCATATAATTTTGCCTATAATTTCACTAGATCAGGAAGATAGAAAAAAGGAACAGATAAATCAGGCATGAAGTTTATAGTAGAATATCTTGAAAAGAATGATTGACCGATTGATATGCTAACAAAAATCTCAAACTACTAGAATTTGGGATATATCAATCGATCTTTAACTGTTCGAATACTTTAGTGTGCAAACATTGCTGTTATGCTAGACTTTTCATACAGTCGGTCTCAAATTTATAAATTGGTCTTATGCTACATCTCCTGATGCGAATCTTGCTACTTCTGGGAAAGTAGATATATAAGTATATATTCTAGCAATATTTTACTCAGGTTGCTAACAAAAGCGATGGTTCTTTGTGTGTATGATCTATAAGGGATCTGATGTATGATCTGTAAAGGATATAGATGAATTTTGCCCAATCATCAGCCTATTTATTTCCCAAACCTCTGTGTAGATCTGGTGAAGTAGATTTGTGTCTCTATCTGCGCTATTCTCTCAAACAATTTGCATCGGTATGATGTGATTGTTTAACCTTTACAGTGTGACTTCACCTAAACTTTAATATAGAAAATGTATGCTCCTGGGTCCATCAGTATCTCACAATATTGGCGCCATCGTTTCAGAAAGCATTCTAACTTCTTTTGGCAAGACTATGTTTTGATGGAATGCTTTGTACGATATCTTCAAATATTGACGCAATATATAGGTCTTTGTATTGTGGGTTATACTTCTATTGACACTTCTGCTGAGGTCGCTGTATATTCATCGTCGCTGGTGTCATTGAATTTTAGTTCTCTCCTTTCGGTAATAAAGCTCAGTGTTAAGCGAGTTATCCTTAGATATTTAAAATACCGCTTCGCACTGTTTCTTTAATGTTCTTGAAGAATCGGGAGCTCAATCTATTTCTATGTAGAATATTAGCATCCATACGTTTTACACTGTTCTGATTTACCTATTCAAAGATCTCTATCGTTCTACATTTAAATATAGGATTCAGTAAATGGTATTTCACAGTACAACATACTCATATCAAAAATAATTGAATACGAACAAGCATTTTCCTTTGATATGAATTACATTCGATTAAGTTCGAGGGCGTTACTTTGCGTCTTTGATAAGATCATACCTAATATTTGTTTTACCTCATTCGTGGTATGTTTACGAGCCTATATTCGACGATAAAATGTATCTAAAATTATTTCTTTAATGTTCAAAACTATTTGTATAAAGTATGCCTAATTTTCGCCATATTTGATATACCTTAACATGGTTTTAGACTCTAATCTCACAGTTTTTGTAGTAAATGTAATTATGTATATAATGTAAATTTCTTTAGTTGTAAGCTGAAAAGTTTTAATTCGAATTTATAAATAACAAAAAGATACTGAAAATAGTTATCAATTGCATTGTTTTCACGTGCATTAATGTTTTTGAGTTAATACTTTTCACCTATTAGTAATATGATTAATATTTATGTTCGTGACTGAATTTATATTTAAAATCAGTTTGAAAATTGATTACTAACGTTGCTTATAAAGGTCTTATCAATATGAAATTCACAAATTATAAAAATTAATACGCTCAAGTGTTTAATTCAATTATAGATTCCCAGTCATCCATTTTGATAAAATATTAAATTCTACGAATATTTTTGATAAAATTATTCGGAACTGTATAAAATTTTAAACATCTTTAGTTCACATTTTACAGTGAATAAAATTGGCATTAATAAAAATACAATCATTAGAAAACAAATTTTTGATATATATTTTTGACACTTTAGCAGTTTACAAAAGAATTTAAGATATTGTAAAATAAATCTAAGCAAGTTTAAATAAATTGTAACGTTGTATATTTCTAGGAAATAAAATTTTTTAATCGATATTGTTTTTTTGTACGTGGTAACCAGTATTAAAGCTTTGATTGAATCGTTTAGTCCACTTTATTATTCATAATTTTGAACAATTGGATTCGACGATACAATTTTATTTTAGAATTTATAACGGCACGACATACAGTTGCCGTACTGTAGCATGACCAGTGAGAGAGATCTTTGATGCACAAGGTATGGGCAGAGAAAGTAAGGCAGAGAAAGTATTCGAAAAAAAAAATGTAAACATTAAACATTTTCTTTTGTACCCAAAACCGTACTAATAATCATAGTAGCTACGAATTGCTAAGAATTTACTACGTATCCTGAAGGCGGAGCGTATCACCGGCCATGGTACAAGACGAGAGTTGTACGTTTGTTTTCAATTTTAAATCTACGACAGACACAATTAACTCCACAATAGACTCCAACGCAATTAAGTAATTACCCGATACCCGA
>WYDF02057589.1:0-11869 GCA_009867245.2 Adranes taylori
AATATAACATTATACTGAAGATGTATTCAAATATGGCACCTAATTAGTCGCAAATGATACCTGATTAGGTTCAAATGACACTTGGTTCCTATCTCAAATGAGACCAGATTTTTTCAATTGATACTTGATTCCTATAAAATGCTATCTGATATTTGTTATTGTAGACCAACTTGACCATAATGGTTATATTACATTTTAGAATCATATTGTACTGCAGATTATAATAAATAAGACTCTTAACTTAAATAAAAATTTTAAGATATCCAAATAAAACAAAAATAAAACTTAAAATAAAAGCAATTGATAAAACTCTACAAAATTAATTTCTTATACGCAATGAAATTATACAATGCTGAATAATTTCGCCCTGAAAGACTGTGGTAACTCTGTCTAGAGGACAGGGCATTTTGTATTTCTATCGTTCTGCGTGTATTCCTACTCCCATATTTCCAGACACCTTTGAAGCGTCTATGAACCAAACCATAGCAGGTTCCGGAGGGTTTTCTCTTAACAAACCTGAGTCTATTATGACCTCATGGTTCCTGTATACAATGCAGACTGGAGATATACAATCCGGTTGCTGTAACATATAGTTACATATGTAATTCCTACTATTTGCCAACACTTGATTAATGTACTATGATATCTGACTCTTTTTAGATAATAAGATTGCCCCGCAAAGTAATGCCGCAATTCTTGGCGGTAAGCAATATTACGTTACAGAAATGCGTGTTACTTTAGGAGTAGCAATATACGATTTTTCAAACTTTTATAAGAAAGAAATCGCATTAGATATCGTTGCTTCGCATAAATTTTAAAGCCAGTAATAAACCCTAGTTGCCATACCGGATGTCCTTTTTCTCCCTTGTTCTTGTAGGTTTTCAGCTTTTACTTCCTCTCTGATTTGTTTGTTCCTTATGAACCTTGAAGCATCTACAGATTTTCTCAGGATTATATTTTGAGCTCTGTTTACTTCTTCCTTTACTACCTCTGCGACTTTTCCCTATAACTCGCAACAATACATGAGTGGTGGTATCAATTTTTACGATTGTGGTATCAATTTGTATCCAGACATGATTGCGATGAATAGATCGATAGCTCTTTCTAGATCTCATGGATGGTGGTGCATTGCCGTTCTTAGCTCGTGGAGCGATTTGTCTGGTTAATTTCGATAAAGAGCGAGACTCTACCTTACTAAATAAGCTGTACGATATACACGAGGTCTGTTGCCGTACGTTGTTGCCCGTACTTCTGTGCGCTGTATTGCTTTAGTTTTGTGCGGTACGGAATTGGTTTTATTTATCATTAATCTTCAATCATCGCAGTATTTAGCAATCAGTCTAGACAGGAATTCATACTAATTCTCGATATTGAGTGGTGTGTCAGCATAATTGCCGTGTCATCGGTGAATTGTAGCAGCTGGCACTTGGTTTCTTTATTTGCTGTGGAATATAGTGGACATTTATGTTATACAGGATCGACGATAACGACGATCCTTATGGAAATCCTTCCTTTACTTCTTGGCTATACATTATGTTCCAGTTGATTCTCACCGCAAAGTTTCGGTTTTGATTTTGCTACTTTGATCGTACTTACTGGAATCTTTACAGACAACATCTTGTGGAGCAGTCTGTCTTTCCACACCTAGTAAAAAGCTTTCTCAACATCTAGCAAGTGGCAATTACTGTCCTTCCTTATATTTTTGCTGAGTTCACAATTTCTACTAGATTTGCTGCTTGCTGGATCGCTGACAGAGTACTTCTAAACCCAAATTGATTGGCGCTAATAATCTTGCGTTCCTCTACCTCATCAGGAGATCTTTGTCTTTTTGGGAATCATAATATGTGCAGTTTTCCTGGCAATTGGAAAATGGCCGAGTTCCATGATACCATTTACTATTTTCTATATTTAGGTTATGGCTATATCTGGCAGAATTTTCAATGCTCTATTGGGGATGCCATCCGGTCGTGAAGCTTTATTGCCTTTGGATAATGGATACAGTTTTTGGATAATAGATTTTATTTGGAATTCTATTTCTCTTTCTCCTTCATTTCTCATTCCTGGTGATACTACCATCCTTTCTTCTTCTGCTTCCCTCTTACACTTTTTCCCCATTTTTTCAATTCTATCATTCACATCTCACTTTTATGATCCATCACGCTTTTCTCCCTCAAATATTTCCGGACCTCATTCTCACTCCGTATACTTATAATTCTCTCTCTCTCTCTCCCTCTCTCTCTGTCTCTCTCTCTCTCTCTCTGTCTCTCTCTCTCTCTGTCTCTCTCTCTTTCCTTTCTTCCTTTCTCTTGTTTACATCCCTCATCCTCCACACTCCACTCTAGTTCCGCTTTACTAAGCTCATCCCATTTTCTTCACCCTTTCTCACTTTTCTTAATATTTTTCTTACTTTTTTTCTTACTTATACATATTCCTTCTTATTTCATCCATCACCTTTCCTATCTTTTCATCTCATTCCATTTGATCTTATTCATTATCTCCACCATTTTAATTTTTTCCATTTCAATCCATTTATAAGCTTTACCTTTTCTGTTGCCTTTCTCTATTTCTCCATCATCCCCATAATTTCCCTTCTGCATTTTTCACTTTGATTCTATTGGAAAGTGATCTGATGCAGTTCTATACCCAAATTTCACATATCACGCACACATTCTTGTCCTTTCATTCATCATTACATAATCTATTACAGATCCTTATCTCCTCTTCCCAATCTCCATTCATACATCTATGCCCCATCACTAATCCTTCATGTTCCATTCAGTCTAAAAGTCTTCTTCCTTCCATGTTCATTACCTTATCTTTCGATTTCCTTTCTACGTACACCCCATATTCACCTGATTAATAACTTCTATACTCTACAATTCTTAGATTCCAATCACCCATTATTGTTAACATGTCTATATTATTTCCGTCACTATTTATCTTCCCACTCATTGTTTTCTTAAATACATTCCAATCTATTTTCACGTACACACTCAATATCATCCACCTTTCCCCATTTCGACGAAACCAAAATTGCGCGTGGTTGGCTTTGGCAGTATAGGGACCATAAACCCGATATCGTTGAAACCTTTTTTGTGCGCAAAAATTATGAATTCCTTTTTCCACAGCCTAATGATATATTTTGGTCTCTTGTCGAGTGAATTAATTTAAAATTTAACAAAAAATTCGTTAATTGCAGACATAAATGTGATTTATTTATATCTCAGCTAATATATTTTCTAGCTGTCAAATTCTATTATAGTTCTTTTCTTTTTTGGATTTCAGAAAATGAATATGACACTAGAAAGCTATCAAATGAAAAGCGGTAAACGAAAATGCTACCATCATCACTCTAGACAACTATTAATAGCGTAAAGAAAAAAGGACAACCTGAATGCCATAAAGCCATGAAACGTATCAGTATAATGAACTTTCTGACTGTCTTTTTCATTTTAATAGTACATGTAAGCAAAATACAGGGTGGATGTCAGAAATGTCATCAAGTACGTTATAATACTGAGATTCAAGAAATTCTAACTACGCCACGATATAACCGAAACGATCATCAGTTTCCAGATCTAAACAATCCGCGATATTTTCGACGAAAACGAAGCACAAGTAAACCAGATTTCAATGCATTACGCATGAAATTAATCGAGGAAAAACAACGTTTTAATCTCAAAGATATTATGGCAGCGGATGCGAGAGCTCGTATGGAACCCAATCCTAATCTAACACTTGACAGAAATTTCGACTTCATTCAACAATATGGCGGAATCAATCTTGATGCTTCAAATGGGGCCAATGGCGGCAGAAAATACGATAGTCTGAAGAAAATTAAAGAGTTTAGAGAGAATGAAAAGTCGAACTTTTTTAGTGACGATGATACGGCTTGTGATTTCGAAAGCGATTGTCAGTGGGTGTGGCGGACAGATATAAGTGATGGGTTTCGTATTGTAGCGGGAAGTAATCTCAGTGTTAGTGAAAGTGGACCTAGAACTGATGCCAATACCAATGAAAAAGGTTTGTTACATTTTTTTAATTACATCATTCTCAATACATCAAATCAATTTAGTAGATATTATTAAACAATTATCTTTTATAAGATGCAAGAAGTAGGAAGTACTTTTTGCTCAGTAAGACCCGGTGCATTCACCATTCCAGTGACTTATTTGATAGAATGTATTATAATATTAGTGAATGTTTAGGTGTCGATTCTCGGACACTTTTGCCCAGTAAAGTCCAAAGCATTCACCATTCCGATTACTTATCTGATACAATGTTATAAAATACAGGTGTATGCTTAGAGGTCGATTTTTGCACATTCTTCGTATATCTTTGTTGATCTTCGTATATCGTTGATAAGAGTATAAACATACATTTATGTAATGTTATTATGAATTTAAATTTTTTAACGTTAGATGTTAATAGATTTGAAGGTAAAGGTGCGTACTCACTTGTATTCAAAATAAACGTATTGAATTTTGATGGGGCATAGGCAAGGGACCTACTTCGTGGGCTCATCGTTCGTAGATCTTCGTATATCACCGTGTTGATTAGAACGCAAACAGATATTTTGAGGTTATGTTTCATTATTTTTAACGCGAAGTTTGGAATGCATGTTGGACACAAAATAGCACATAAAAGAACATCTTACAACAGTTGATCATAAGTCGAATAACAAAAGAAAAATATCAAAAGGGTTTCAAAAAACAAAGTAGTTATTACAGGGGACAAAGTCATTTCGCGTTAGCAGAACGTAGGTTAGAAGAAGGATTTAAAAACTGATTTTCCCATGCATTTTTCTTACGTAGAAAGTGGAGAAATCTTCAAAAGGCGAAGGATGCCTGAGAATCCAATAGTCTGGGATTTCTACGTCACTAAAACTCCACTCCCTGTTGGGATTGTACATTAGGATGTTGGTGAATATATTAAGCGAGGCTTTAGGATTTGTTATCCTCTTCAGCCTGGAGCTGGTAGTGAGTTGGTAAATTACAGATAATATTGGTAAGCTAATAGCTTGCAGCAAAAATACGCTATAATATTTGCTTCACAGCCAAGGGAAACCTGCAGAAAAACCTTGGCTATAGCGTGGTCAACTGATTAGGGAATTAGTTTACATGGTGTTACATGACTTCTGGATTGACTTCTGCATTGATCATTTACCTGACTTCTGGCTTGAAAATTTTTGATGAGCAGCTTTTATGGACTTACTGCTCCAGATGTGGACACGTCTTCCAGACATCTTTCTGTTAACTAGCATGCATAAAGAATTTAATTTCATCAAATAGATTTGACAATCGTTTCGAAATAGTTGTACTGTCAGCGCAAAAAATATTGCGTGATCAAATTTCGATGCTATTCTAAAAATACGTTCTTATGAAACATTTGTTATGTGGATTTGGATACATGAGGCATAATATACATTCAAAGGCGTTAAATTAAAAAATATCCGTCATAAACCATGTATGGTATTCAATTATTGAAAGGAACAAATATTGCTCTTTTCCTTTCAAACTTTTGCTCATTGCTAAACATCACATTTAATGCTTTGACCTAAAAAAACTGTAGATAGATTCATATACTTACAAATGAATTGAAATAAACTGAGTATAGATTAAACGTCAATATTAATTAAGATATTTGAAATAACATAATATATACATTACCACATTTTAATAACTATAAATTGAAAATGTAGTGAAACGTGACAGGTTTCAAATGAATCCTAAGCTTCATTCATTCTGTTCATTGATAAAATTTGAAAGACGAATACATAAAGTTTAGAAAATATAATAATTCGTACTTCTATCACTCCTTGGAAAATACAGGATAGAAACGCATGAACAAGAAAAGTAAAAAGAAAACAAAAAACGGAGAACGAACCAAAAACAAGATAGAAAAATACAAATTAAACTAAACACTAAAACCGATTTCTGTTTTCCTATTTTCTTTACTCTCCAGTTCCTTCCTCTTTCATCCATATTACATTTAATGTCCTTGTAATATGGATGAAAGAGATTCATGACTACCAATCCTTTAAGACCATCTCAAGACTCAAGACCATCTCCCAAATCCCTCAAGACCATCTCTCAAACAATTTTTCCAATTTTCCGCTCGATCTATTTCCTCATCATTACATTCACAGTCCTTTGCCCAATAATCCAACCATTATTCGCTCCTTCCAAATATTCTGCATATTATCTCTCCTTCAATCATCCTTTTATCGACCATCCTATTCTATCGGACGCCTTTCTTTATTTTCTTTCATTAACAGGTCAATATATATATTCTTCACCAACCGATCATCTTCATCCAATATTACTTTTATCCCATATTTTGCTAGGTTCTTAAATCCTTTCACCAGACGTTTGTGCCTCATTCATTTCCCCAGTGGTCGATTTTTCCAATCCAATATTTTTTGTTTTCAAATATCTTAGTTGAAGCTTTTCAATCGCTCCTTTTTGTTTAACTGCCCACACTTCCGATCCGTACGATCCGTATTAGTATACTTCTCACATAAAGCAAACAACCATAGTCTCATTTTAAGCGGATCCCCAAAATTCTTTTCCCATATAACTTTCATTGTTTCTGCCGCAACATATGCTTTACTAGCCACCATTTTCACATTTGCTTTACATGACTCGTTATAGCTTAACATTCAACCTAAATGCTTAAACCTCTATACACATTCCAGACTCTCTGTGTCCATTCTGAATACATAATTCCTGCTGTCTCTTCCACCCTTTGTACATACCATCATTTTCGTCTTATTTACATTTGTCACCAGTCTTCTCTTTCTCATGTGTCACCTTACTCTCTTAATCATTTCATTAATTCCGTCTTTATCCTTTGCCATGCATACAATATCGTCTACATACACCAATGACCATATCTTTTCTTTCCCAATTACGTCAACACCATCTTGGCCATTTCTTAGTACCATTTCCATGTCAGATATATTTAAATCGAACAGACTCCCACATATCGGACAACCCCGTCGTATATACATTTCATACACATTTGCTCCTACTCTCTCACCCTATCTTTCGTTCCTTCATACATAATACTTATATTCCTCCTCAACTTTGATGATATCCCCACCTCTTCCATTCTGTTCCACAATATTTCTCGTATAATCTTATCGAACGCAGACTTATGGTCGACAAACAACAAATATATGTTGCCTCCATCACTTATCTCCTTATTTATCATGTAATCTATTATGACAAAATTATCCGTTGCTCCACTTTCCCTCCTAAATCATCCGCGATAGGATATTATTTTCATTCATCCCTTTCTCTAGCCTCCTATGCATAATTGCAGACACCATGTACAAACCATTTATTATTGTAATCCTCCTATAACTCCTTGCATCCATCCTATCACCTCTCTTAAACACTGGTACAATTTCTTCTTCTTTCCATTCATACGGCATTTCTTTCTTACCCTTCTATACTTCATTCATTTCTCTTACAAGGACGTTTAACTCTCGTTTATTTAAGCACCCCCATACATCCAATGGAATTCTATCAGGACCCGTTGCTTTTCATTCTTCTATTCTGTTTATTTCTTCTTCTAATTCTTCTACTGCTATATCATCATCTTCTTCATTTTCACTAATTGCTTCTGCGTATTCTTTTACTCTTTTCATCTTTTCCCGACTCTCTAGTTCTCGTATATATTTCCTCTCCCAGTCACTTATCAAAAAACTTGGTTTCCCCCTATCTTCTCCCTTAATTCCTCTGTCTCTTAGATATTTCCAAATGCTCCTTCCGCTGCTAATATCATTTATTTTGTTCCTTTCATTTTCCCCTCTTCCCGTCATTTTTTTCCAATTTGTTTCACCTCTTCTGACCTTTCTTAGCACCATTCTTACATTCTTTTTCTCATTTTCTCCTTTCTCGTTTGTTTTCCCGATCCTCGTGCTTTCTGTATTCTATGTACAAGTGCTCTTAACCATCTCAACAATGACCTGAATGAATGTTTTCTGCATTATACCAATTGATTCCTTTTAATGAATTATACCTTTCATAATTCGAAGTAATTAAAACAGGGGTGGGCAATTATTTAAACTGGGGACCCACTTTTCGACTGAAAATTAATTTTTGGGAGGTACATTAAAAAAACAATTACTTAGATCATGGCATGAGTACTTTTTGTCACAACAATAGTTGGTAAGTAACATTATCAACATTAAGTCCATTGATTAACATCTATTTCGTACAGTACAGGGATGGGCACTTATTTAAGCTGGTGGATCACTTTTTGAGTGAATATTTGATTGCGAACCACATAGTAAAAATTTCCTACTACGAACTCAACTTAAAATGATTTTTAATATTCTATGTATTTAAAGTAATTTATAAAATGTTTTTTCGGAGCCCTATAATAACTCCGTGCAGGCCGCCATTTAAAAATAAATTTTATTCTTGTCTTATTTTTAAGTCAAAGCGAAGAAACAATGAAAAATTAGAGAAATAAAAACAAAATGTAAAATACTACACAGGCAAATATTGCATCTACATAACTAAAAAAACTAAAGAAATTAGATCGGATTGGAGCCTTACCATATCGAAAATGACTACATTTCCCATTCACGGAATTCGAGCGCGTCGTTAGGGAAATGATATTTCCCGATTGACATTGCATGAATTTTTCGTGTCGCATAAATTCGTTTCGAATTATTTATGTCGATGATGGATTTCAAAAAAGTTTTGAATGATGAAAATAAAAATTATTGCACGTCCAATAAGAAATACAGTCAACATTTTTTTATTTAATTAATATTTTTATAAATAGATATACTTTTTTATTTAATATACTGAAAACAGAAACTAAGCTCTCACCACTAAATTTTATTATAAATCCCCCCGATAAAATAGTTCGTTCAAATATTCTATTTTTAGATTTGAAGGCAGTGTTTGATAAAATAATTATTAATGGGTTGTGGCAGAGAAGTAAGAGAAGAGTTGTCCGGGGGATACTGGTGGGTGGTTCAGGGGGCTAAGAGGATAAAAATGAAGGGGAGAGCGAGTGGGGCGGGGGATAATAGTGGTGTAAGAGAAGGAATAAAGAAAAAGGAAGTGATAATGGAGGAGATAGAGGGGGTTAAGGGAGTAGAAATGGAGATTGGAACGAATAGTGGTATATGTGAGTAATATGTGGTATATGTAGTAACATGGGAACGAATGTAAGAATGGATGAGGAGTGTATACCAAGGAAGTCGAGGGATAAAGTAATATACGCTGAAGGAAAAATGTTTATAGAATGATTGGATGAACAGAACATGGTTGTGGTGAATGGGTGTGTGGATGGGTATTGGGAAGGAGATATTACGTTTAGAGAACATGAAGGGGGTTCGCTAATAGATTACATATTAGTGAATGAAGGAGCAAAGGACTATCTAGAAAGTATGAAAATAGGAGATAGTATGAAAATAGGAGTATAGACTCGGAGAACTTCCCGGTGGAGGCAGTGTGGGGAGTAAGTTGAAAGGATGTGAATATGCAACGGAATATGGCGCGAATGAAAATGGGAAGGAAAGGTATGAATGGTGCAAAAAGGAAAAGGAGAGTTATGAACAGAGGTAGAAAAAAGTGATAAGGAAGAATGTGATAAGATTGGGGGATATGTTAGAGAGGATGAAAGAAAATTTGAAAAAAAGGTATGGTGGTATGGCGCTGAATAAAAAGGGGAAGAAGGGTGTAGTCTATGATAAGAAATGGGAAGAGGACAAGAAAAGCTTAGGGAGACGTTAAGAAAAGTAAAAAAAGGGAAGGAGACATGGGAAGAGTATGTGCGAGTGAAAAAGGTGTAGAAAGAGGAGGAAAGAAGGTGTTATGATGCAAAGGAAAAAGAAACGAGGGCGATTATAAATGGGTTAAGGACGAAGAGTAAGATATGGAGGTACTTAAGATATAATGAAAGGGAGAGAAGGATGGAAGAAGTAGAGAATGTAAAGTTAAAATACTGGGTCGAAAAGTGTAGGGAAGAATTAATAGAGAAGGAGGGATATAGGCGAAGAGGGAGAAAGAGGGGATATTGAAGAAAAAGGAATAGAAATACAAATTATGGACAATGAAGTACGAGAGGAAATATGAAAGATAAAGGAGGGAGGCCTAACGGGATCACATAGAGTACCAGTAGATGTGTGGCAGTATCTGAATGAGAGAGGAATAGAAGCGTAAAAAAGTATGAATGCAGTGTGGAAGGAGGAAAAGAGGCTGCCGGAAGAATGGAATGAGGGTGAGATAATTCCAGTATATGGAAAGCGAAAGTTTGAAGTGTGTGTGGAAAGTATTATATTGTATGGAGCAGAAGTGTGGACAGTAAGGGAAAGAGGGGATAGAAAGGATGGCGATGATATACTTCAAAAAGATTATGGGTGTGGATAAGTTGACGCCAATTGAGATTGTCTGGCAGGAAATCAATGTGTATATGTGCTGCTATATGTGAAGGTATATATATGTGCTATGGAGGATGCGAAAAAGGGAGAGACAGGGAGTAAATGGCTCTAAATAAAGTGTACGAGAGATCTGGGTAGTCGATGAGAGAATGTATGATAGGATGACGGAAGGGAGAGATGTGAAAAAGGAGTGGAGAGAACGATAAGCGATGTAGAATTGCAAGAAAGAGGGTGAAGATAGGAGTATTTCGGTACAATAGAAAGTATAAGGAAAAGAGGTGGTAGGATCAAGGCCAGAATATTTAGCGTCAAATAGAAGTATGAAAGACAAGAGGATGATTGTAAGGTTTAGATGTGGGAGTATAAAAGAGGGAATAGATTTTGGATGAAAGAGAGTGACATATGCTGTAGGGTGTGTGAATGAAGGGAGGAAACATGAGAGCACTGGGTGAACGAATGTGAAATGTTGAAATGGACGGAGGAGCAAAGGGACGAAGCATGAAACTGGAGGCCGTGTAATGAACAGAGATGAAGAGGGATTAAGATAATGACGAGGATAGTGGAGGAAATAAATAGAAAGGACAAGTAAAAATAAGTAATAGACAGATCCGCATATCATGTAATTTCATGTCGATACGTGAAGTAATTGTATTAAATTGTAGGGTAATTTGGTAGGGGGAATGTGAATATAATTTTATTTGATGCCAATAAAGGTTATATTATTATTTGTTATATCTACATATCTATGAGTTATGCCTTCAGAAATCTCTTTATATTCTAAAGCTGTGACATGAGGACACCGTATATAATTTCAGAAATTATACGGAAATGTATTTTTAGTCTATCAACCTTAAAACGTAGCAGTAAAAATACTCGACTGCACAAGTTAAATTTTAATATCTGTTAGTATAGTCGAGAAAATATGACGTTTAAGCTATTAAATATTGCATATTTCTAATTTTTGTTTATAATAATAATTTGATAGATATAAAACAAGATTTCATAAAGATAATACATTTTTTATATCCAAAGAAATATAAACAAAGTTTGAACGTAAAATAGGACTATTTAAAATAAACAACGTACTTTCGCGTAAATAATATGAAAATAATTTTTTGATTCCCAGTGGCGGCTTTTTAATTTTTTAAATATAGAATATAACTATGAAATGGGGCTCCACATTAAAGCATCTAAAAACTTTATCTTCATTACAATAAATTCATATAAATCCAAATTATCAAGCCCGAAAGCCATCCCCCCGCCCTTGCTTACGCGCCTGAGCCGGGCACTTTCCAACACAATGCTCTTTCATCATCATCATCAAATATCATCATCATATAATCATCATCATCATCAAATAGCCCCTGATGTCCACTGCTGAACCTAGGCCTCTCGCATGTCCGTCCAAACGGTCCTGTTTTGCGCCACCTGTATCCAGTTCGTTACTGTTTTCTTGATGTC
>WYDF02057600.1:0-11868 GCA_009867245.2 Adranes taylori
TGAAAGTTTTCCACAAAGTTGCATTCGAATACGTGCGTGTTTCTGTATACTTAATGTGGGAAACCGGGAGTACGGGACTACGGGACAAGGGAATAAGAAACATATTCTTGAAATTTTGTTTGGCCATACGCTGGTGCAAGCAACGTCGCGGTTCTAATGCATGAACACGGATATCAAAACTGACAGACTGACTGACAGTCACTATAATCTCAGAAGTTTGTTCGTATAATTGTAATATTTTATGTTATTATCTTAACATAATTTCTTATACTCAATTTCTTCAATTTTATCAATTTCTTATATTCTGAAATTTAAAATCAACCTAAAGTGAAATACTCTTGGCCCGTTTTAATTAGTGTGAATCTATAACTTGTCCTTTAACTTTTCTCTATTATACTCTTTTAACAAAAATAAGTATGTACATATAGGACATTTTAACTACTCTCCTGCACATTTTTTATGCACAAGCAAGATATTTCATAGATTTAGCTCTGTTTTATAACAGTTGCAGCACCATTTTATTTATTTTATGCATTTCATGTTTTATTGCATAATCTTAATCAATAGTCAACATTGTGATGCACATTTAAGAATTATAAATATAAAAAATTTCAGATAATAAGTTTATTTATAAAACACATTAGCAACGCTGTCTGTACCAGGCATTTAAAAAAGTTACAACCCATTTAAATACTAAGGTCAACCATCTTGCATTTAGAAGTTTTAAAATGATTAAATAAATTGATAATATTAAAAAACTCCTAGCGGCAGTCCTGTACTTTTGCTTTAATAAATCTGTCATTGAAATATATATGCACGAACATAATCTATCTATATGTGCACACGCTAACCTAAACGAGCAGAATATCATAATCTAAGCCCTTTCGCGTCAACTGTTCGTTGCAGAAATATCGGAATCCAGGACAAAGTATAAGGGAGGCAACATATTATTCGCTAAGAGGATCTACGAGGCCAGTACAAACAGTCTTTATTAATTCATCATATGATTATTTAGAATAATTCTGCGCACCTCTAGCACACCCAAACTTCTTTAATATTTCTTGCGAGGCAGTTTAATAATAGTTTGATAGCTCGCGGACCTCTTTATTTAAAATTAAAAAATCTAGGTATATCAAAAGTGTACACTCGCTGCGCCACATAATCTTTGCGAGGACCATAAATGTACTATTGCGTCACTAAAAAAATTGATTCGCGACGACACTCTCGCAGTTCTCTCGTATTTAAATTTGATAACATTTTGCAATATATTATAATATTTGCGTTATTAAATGACGCGGCCGATTTAATAACGCGTAGAACAACATAAGGAACAATTTTTCATATAAAAAGTTTTTTCTAAAAATATTGTTTCTTCTTCAAATCGGTGCTTTTTCGGTGTCTGTTAGTTTGCATGTACGTACGTAAGGATGTACGTACGGACGTCCGTCTGTATGTTCAAGAATTTCTCCTTGCCCATGGGACCGATCTGGATGAAATTTGCTAGACAGATGTAGACTATGAGCCTGCATAAAGTTTTTTTTAATTTTATTATATAAATCCAATATGGCGGGCAGAAGGCATTTTTTGTGTTCAGTAATTTCGTATTCAAATTAGGAGATTGAAATTTTGCACACATATAGCGCCTTGTATTATGCGTCGAATAAAAAAAGTCCCATGTTGGAAAAATGTCCCATGTTGGAATGCTGGAAAAAGGAAACTTGGAGAACGTACATAAGAGCAGGGAGCCTCAATTTTGCCAGTGTGGTCAATTAAATGTACTACACGATTTTGAGCAATATTTCTTTTAACTTTTATAGAAACACCCTGTATATTTTCTTACATTTTGGTAGCCCTTCCGATTTGCTTTACAATGATACCACATATGTTGGGTCTCACTCTTATAGTAGCAAATATATAGGCCCTAATAACTTTAAAAATTCTTTATTTGTTATTACGGTAATAGGTTATTAGAAATAAGAATACGTTAGCACACACACACATAACACATTGTATATGATTGATAATTATTCTTGTTTTGAAAATGTCTCTTAAATCTTGTATTCGAATACCCGCGTGCTTTTACATACTTATAGCGGGAACACAGGAACACGGTAATCCGGCAACACGGGAATATGAGAACACATATTCTTGAAATGTTGTTAGGCAAAGCCGCGGCCAAAGACGTTGTAATTAGGGCCGTAATGCGGAAACACGGGTATACGGGAATATGGGAATACGGGAACACGTGTTATCGTATACTTGAAATTTTGTTAGGTATATCGCTGGTTACGCCGACTGCGGCAACTAGGTCACGTCGCTGGTCGCGGAAAAGCCGCGATTGTATTGCGGGAAAACGCGAATACAGGAACACATATTTTTGAAATCAGATAGTTATATCAGATCAAGTTAGTTCAAATTAGATCAAATCAGATCAAATCAGATCAAATCAGATCAAATCAGATCAAATCAGATCAAATCAGATCAAATCAGATCAAATCAGTTCAAATTAGATCAAATCAAATCAGTTCATGCGCAGATTAAACAACTGTTAAAATTATAGTATGCCCGGCCGTCAGTCTTGCAAGACAGGCTGATATTTTAGAAACTAGGCAAAAAAAGAGTGAAGATCTATCGACCATGGCAAATTGGACAGCGCAACTGTCCGCGTCGTAGGTAAATACTGGGAAAGAGTAAGTCAAGAGCGGCCGCAGGCCGCGGCAACGCGGATAGCGAAACTGTCCGCGCCGTAGTACGGGAACCGGGGGATTAATGGGTAGGTGATTTTTAGGTCACGCAAGTTTTATTTAATTTACCCTAAACAACTATTGTGCACATTTAATGTACGAGTTATGACGTGACGGTCAAAATTAATAGGCTCAACTATTGTTTTATGACAGATATAACAAAATGTAGGACTTCCAGTAGTCGTGAAAGATTGGGTGGGGATCACGCCCACAAATTTTTATTAAAAGAGTTGATAATTGATATTTCTTAATTAGTCGGTATTAACAAACCCTAATGAGAAGTACGCAAGCTAAGGCATCGTTGTACGCACTCATAAACGAGATACTAAATGCAATGAAGAGAGACGAAACAACTAAGTCTCTTGATATCCCTCTCCAAGATATTTTCACGTATAAAATAGAGCAAAGGGTTGTTCTCTCCGATGTGACATGGGTCAGACGGGGATTTTCGTATGGGGTACCCTTCCCTGCTCACAGCTATAGGTACTTGGATCCCTTGTTACTTTATGAGGTAGCATTTTGATTTTTCTACTTCTATCAAAGTTGAATAATTGATACGAGACGTTCTAATTTAAATCCCGAAGTAGCCCTACATGATTAGAATAAAACACTAGATTGAACCATTGATAAGGTGGACGTACCGTTCAGACTGAATTGTGTCTCTCATGGCTAGAAAATTACTGGTATCGGCAATCCTTAACGGTAGTCGTGAGTCTCAATGATAATCCAGGCAGCAAAAATGAAAGAATCGTTTAACTTAACTAAAGAATGTATTGTTATATTGCAGAAATGAATACATGTGACTCAATAAAATATTCGTTCATTAATATGAACAAAATAAAATAGTTAACGCCATACAACATAATAAAATAGAAATGTTATTTATCTTCGAATATTACTCCATAATAAATCAATAAAAATATACTGACATTCATACATCAACAAACGGAATCCTAACGACGTAATAAAATTAATGTCCTTACATTACCGGAAGATTCCATCGCCACTTGAAGTTATAAATTATTTTAATCTTAGATGAACATTGATTTTATTTGTCATTTAGATTTAATTCGAATTACCTTGATCAATAAACGAACTTGTTATCGAATGCCTTTAATTTAATTTATGCGTAAAAATCATACTTAAAAGAATCATCTATTGATTCTCAAAAATACTGATGCTAATTACCGCGTTACCGTTCACGAATTATACTTAAAATATAACACATTACTTTCATTTGAATAAATTATATTTTTAATCCGAATTTATTCATGATTACTATTTTCACTAAACTCTTGTCCAGGGCCTTCGTCTGCGGACGCCCTTCTTCAAATATAAATAACATTTTCTTCAAACATAAATAACATTTCATTCTAACGAAGATTAGAATGAAATTCTAATCTTCGTTAGAATGAAATTGGAATGAAACGAAGATATTTCATTCTAATAGTCATAATATTAATCAATGCAATAATATACAAAATAATAATATGTTTACTTATCAGCATTATATTATTTGTTTAAAATACACATGACACACTAAACAATAAGTATGAAGCACAATGAACTGTATAATAATTAGCAAACTCGCAACATCGCATAAATGTTTCTGATAATACACAGTTGTGTGAGATATTTTACCACGTGTAGCAGTATATTGTAGTATTGGTCGTTTTGCACATGTGCTTTTGCAAAGCAAAATCTCTATTGGTTAAAACATCAGCAGAAATATAAACGGAATGTGTCTAGGACATTTAATTTGGATGTAAGTCTTTATCTCTTGCTGAGGAGGAGCACATCTAGAATGCCCCAATACCTACTACTACTACTCCTACAATTCCTACTACATGAACCAATATTATATTATATGTTCCTTACAACTAATAAAAACCTGATTCGAAAAATAATGTTTATCTTATTTAAACTCCTATCAATTATTTTCATGCTAATGAAAGAGTTGAAAAGAAAATGGTTCTAGTGCAAGTCGAAACAAGATATCATATGTCTCAATCTTATTTGAAAAAATCAGCTTTTCTGCTTTCATCACTTATTTTAAGAATCAGTTACAACAATGAAAACCAGTTTCAATATTACAAACAAATATCGAATTGCTTTTGTATAATCTAATGTATAAAATTGTTGTAGATAGGTGACCAAAAACTGTACAATAAATGAAACTAACTTTTCATTACGAGTAAATATAGCTCGTTATATTTACTCGTAAGTGTTTTTGATTTTTAATTGAAATGTATTCCTATCATTGTGTCAATTTGTAGGACACGTGTTTTTTAATAATGTTTTTTGTAACGATTTTACCTGAAGATGATATTTAAATGTCGAAAACGTTCGTAATGAAAAGTTAGTTTCATTTATTGTACAATTTTTGTTCACCTGTCTACAACAATTTTATACATTAGATATTAAAAAACTGTGATAAATATATAAAAACAATAAAAATCAACAAGAAACAAATATTTATCATCCAAGCAATTTCTAGATTATCACGATTTCTTAAAAGTTTACGTAATAAATTTCATATCTAAGAAAAGCGTGTTTCTTCCTGTACCAAAATTAAACTTTGAAATTGATTGACATCTGAATTAGAATTTCTTTAAAAGCAATCTATCAGTGACAAAGAAATAAGGAACCTATAAAATGATATTAATAAATTATAATATAAGTGATATTTAGTATATTTATAATTTACAAAAAATTTTAATAATCAACTTCTATTTTCTTTTTTTTTTTAGGAAAATTGAATGTAGAAAAGCTATTTTATTTCTCATATAATTTTATTCTTCTTTTAATATTCATCTCGTTTCTTTGCTTTTGTCTTATTACAAATATGGCTTCCGCGCCTGAATACTTTAAATAAAAACGACACCAACATATTTTTGCATAATTGAGTTTTATTAGCAATGATTCTTTTCATTTTATTTGTCAAAATAAATATATTTCTTATTGAGCTATCTTTATGGAATTATATTTGTTTCAGTTTTACAATTTATTATTTATTTTTATAATATTATTTACGATTTTATTTTAATTATAGAAAATGCAAATAATAATATATTAATAATTTTTATGCAACAGGGTTGGCTTCTATATATTGCAAATTCGCAACCTAGGAGCTGGTTATGTATAAAATTAGACAGTTTTGATACCATACGTCCTCAAAGCAATTTACAATACCATACGAATTTAAACATTTTATTTTCATTGCTTTAAAAATTTTCGCTGGGCTAACGAATCTAATTAACACGTAAACTTTTTATTACCATGATATTTTTATGATTTTATACTTTTCTATAAACAGCGGTATGTCGATCAACTTAATTTGACTATTGAGAATCAGAGCTCTTACAGGGCTTTCGTTTGCGGATTAAACTAAAGAAAAGTGTCTAAAATCGATTTTGGCGACAGCATATATCAATGCAGTGCGCGCGTAGTAAACCAAGATAGAGTAAAATTCAGACATCCTCAGATATCAGTATGACCAGCACACATTCAATATTTCATAAATATTTAGCGGCAACAAATCTGTGTCCGCGTTGAATAACGCATAAATTAAAAAATCATCTGATAATCGGTTTAAAGAAATGCTCCAGAATTAAACCATGGTCCTTCAAAAACCGTTTATAATATTGCCACAGGTGATGAATCTTGGAGCTACGAGTGTGAAGCTAAAATAAACAACAATCCACCGTACGGGTTTGCTATGATAATCCTAATATAATCAAGATCCTAATCCAATCGAAACAAATAGTTGCTTGCTTTTTTGGAAGAAGTAGACATACCGCAACCGTGATTTAAAAGCAGCACAAAACAGTCATAGTACACAACCATTTGTATGCCAGAAGCTTTCGGAGAAAAGAAATCATTGTCCACCAGAATATGAGCTCACAGACATCAATGCAAACAGCCGCCTCAAACGGCCTAACTCAAAACGTAAAATTTATAAGTCATCTGCCACATAGACCTAACTTGACCGTTAAAAATTTCTTTTCCTTCCCATATGTGAAGAACAAACTGCGTGGGCACTAATTTTGGAATCGAGAAAATGCGGTTGATCCATGTCAAAACCCTGTTTCAAAGAAACTAGATTCGTATGAAAAAAGCTACAAAAATTTGTTCCAATGTGTGAGAAAATGCATCGATCATCACTAGAATGCTTTGCATATTGCGAAGTACCTTACAAAGCTATTTTAAAATTATGAAACCCCGTATATGAACCCCGTATATTTGTTATCGAATTTCGTAAATAATCCTTTAATATAATATAAATTGACTAATTAAATTTAATCCAATTCTTCGAATAAAATATACAAATCAACAAATCAATTTAATAACAATTAGTTAGCAAATAATGTAAATATAAATTGTTAAATAAAATATCATCTGTTTAGAGAGAAATATCGCACAAAAATCCCAAACGAATGCCGCTTGCATGGAAATAATAATCAAATGATGCCGCTCAACACGAAGAAATAGAGTCAAACGTTCTAACCATACGGGCGGGCAGAAAGTCATATCACATCGCTAATGTGATCTTATGCCGCCTGCTGTACGAAAATACCGACAACTGTCGGAAGCTTTGTTTTAAATATGTGTGTGTACATTTACACAGATATTATATTTCCGGGTCTGAATGATTTTTTGCAAAGGCAATTATTTTAAATTTGAACAGAAAAAGGTTTATTTCATCCACTTTCAATAAGCACGCTTCTGATCCTTTTGTGTTTGCGACCGATTGATAATCAATCATTGGTTAATATTTCTACATTTGGGATAGCGTTAATAATTCTTCGCGCAATCTTTACTCGATAGGACGAGTAATTTATGATTCCCAAGATTTTGGTTGTGGTAGTATTCGAGAAATACTTGTATTTTAAATTATAATAGAAGTGTTGTTAAAAAAGTACAAGCGATCGTTTAAATGTGGAAACAAACTTTATATAACAGTTGCAATAGAAAAACATTAATCAAGGTGATAAACCAAATTCCAAAGTTGTTTAATAGTTGGTGCACGGGTTATAAACAATACGAAAAGTGTGCGCTCTTGGCATAGCTGATGATATTCCCAACAATGGCGCTAGTAAGAGAAACAATATACAATTCGAGTATTTAATATCGAGATAAACATTATTCAAGAATTTTTCTTATTAGATTAACATGTGATAGTATTACTATATTATCGTGTGATTTTGGTATATAATTTGTAAATAAATCAAATTAGTTTTAATTGTTCAATTTAATCTAACAACAAATCGAACTTCATCACATGGTTACATAAAGCTACTACCACCACCGCTTATGCTTTACATCACTTATGTTCTTAGTCAACAAGATAATGCAATTTTTATCCTTTGAAATCTCAACAAATCAAAGTAATTTTTCTATTGGTCGTAGTTCAAAACTTACCTAAACTAAAATTTTCTTGCAGAAGTTTCGTTCAAGCCACGCCTATCTTGGCGCCGACTACACTGAATGCCACCAGCTCCGGCGCGACGGAAGCTTTCTGCCAGCTAATTTCGTATAAAAGGATCTACCCTATCCAGCGTTTATTAGACGCATTTTGGGTCTTATGATGACATATGCGAGCGAGCACAGTCGCACGGTTTGACTAATAATTGAACATAATTCTCTTTAAATGATCAAACCTAGTTTCTTGAACAGCGAGCGATATCGAAGTCTTGAAACTGATTTGCATCAAAGTAAAGGCCCGTAACAATTCGCTTATTTTATTATATTAAATACAAATGAAAATAATCTCAAATCAATAGTAATTCTACGAACCTGAGGTCAAGTACATATAGACGCTACATTATACTTTTCATCAAGTCCATTTCAGTTAAAAATTACATCATGTCTTCAACAATTTATCTCACGCCATCAATTACGTATTTCATATCGTTGTCAAACTAACTAGCTGGAACAACTTACGTATCTTCGCTAATCATTCATTCATTCATTTAATTCTACCGACGTCTTGAAGGAGCAGAGAAAAAGCCAAAATCCAATCAAAAGGTCAAATTATTATCAGAAATTAAATTATCACTAGTACGCTACTTTTTACTTGCTATTCGTATAATGGAAGATAATGCTGGAATCATTATAACAAAATCTTGAATTATAGTCAAATAGTCAGAATGAAAACAGTAGTATAGTGGTCAAAATCATAACCTCGATCCTGCTTTAATAAAATCAAATTATGTAACATATAAATGCAGGAAGTTGTATACAAAATAATTATACAACAGGTCTGCGATGTTTGTATTTTTCAACCGATGTTTGTATTTGTATTTTCTCAATTGAGAGCTGAAATCAAAAAATATAGAAAGACGCCTGATCACGCATGACTATAGTCAAAAAAATTGCACTATCAAAAAAGCTTCTGTCTTTTTATGGCTTCAGATCGTACATAAAAAATGCTGAATTAATTCTGAAAGAAACTAAACGGAAGTGCAAAATTACTTGGGATATACATTTTTGACTATTCTATTATAAAGAAGTTATAATTTATTGCTATAATGTTCCTGCAATGTTTGAAAAATTTAATATTGGCCAGAAGGTACCGATGTTTTTGTGCCAATAATACAGTTAAGTTAGATGTTTGAAAAAATACTGGGTAAAACAAAAGTGACACAAAAATATTTTACTGAAACCTGCACCCAAATTTACTGAATACGATATTTGAATTTAAATATCAAATATCGTATAATAACGTAGGCATTCAATGCTACATATGCATATTATATAGAAAATTTTCAAATTGTAAAGAATAAAAAGAACATCGTCTATCCTAATCTGCCATTGACTTTATGTCATGTCCCTGATGGTCCAGATGTACCAGTGCCTATGAAACCAGAACATTTACCTGAAGTAGATGGTTCAGAAATTGAATCAAGTGAACCGAACATAACGAAGTGGAGTACGAACGTGACAATTCTGCTCCACAATCATTTACACAAACTGAACTGAACGATTTGATTCGCGACTTACATCTGACCAAAGAGTCGCAACTTACATCTGACCATTTCATACTTTTCGGAAGAAGGAGGCTTAGTATTCTGCAATGATGTTTGTGGACTGTTTAAGACATTCAACATTCCGTACGAAAGCACTGGTTGGTGACTATTCATCGATTCGTCGAAAAGAAGCCTTAAAGTTGTCCTGCTTCACAACGGAAACAGGTATGCGTCAATACTCATAAGGCATTCTGTACACTTACAAGAACGGTATGACAATTTACAATTTGTTCTCCAGAAAATTAAGTACGACGATCATAAGTGGATCATGTGTGGTGATCTCAAAGTAATATCGATGATCCTTGGACAGTAAGGCGGGTACAGAAAGTTTCCTTGTTTTCAACGTGAGTGGGGTAGCAGAGACAGGGAAAATCATTGGAAACAGAAATATTGGCCACAACGAGCTTCATTGGGACCTGGAATAAAAAATGTGCTCCAAACACCTCTCATGGAGTCGACTAAAGTTCTCCTTCCACCTCTACATATTAAATTAGGTTAGATGAAGCAATTTGTGAAAGGCTTATTAAAAGATGGTAAATGCTTCTAGTACAGTTGTAACAAATTTCCAACCTTGTAAACCGCAAAACTTAAACAGGGTGTCTTTACGGGGCAGGATATTAGAAAACTTTGCAAAGATGGAAATTTTGGAAACGAAATGGAAGTTGCAGAAAAAGAAGCCTGGGTCTCCTTTAAAGACGTAGAAACCAAGTTTCTGGGCAACAAGAAGGATCCAAATTTCAGATCTATCTTTGAGACTATGCTGCAGAAGTACGAAAATTGAAGTTGTTCCATGAGTTTGAAGATTCATTTCGTACATTCACATTTGGACTACTTTCCTGAGAATCTGGGTGCGGTTAATGAAGAGATGGGTAGGAGATTCAATCAGGACATCAAAGAAATGGAAAAGCGTTACCAAAGAATACTACAATGAGGGCGGACTGTTGCTGCATGTTGTATCGAGATGATCCCAGAAGAGCACATGTACAGAAAAACTTAAAACAGAGCATGGCTGGTCCAAAGAGGCGTCAACACAACGTCTAAAATCGTGAGTTTTTTATTTTCTACACTCTACTATGTCAATTATATGCCGCAAAATAATACGTTTTATACGAAACAAACCTATTTCACTCAATCATTAAATCTCATACTTGTGATATTTTTCGCCATATACTACATTTCGCAAATTGCGATTTGCAAAAAATTCTGATGTTATGGAAAGAAACTAAGGCCATTTTCGGGTTCAGCGCATCAAGATACTTTGGAATCAATCATAGTTGTTAAACTCTGGCCTCGTAATCCGGTGTAGTGATGCAATTTTCGGAGTAGAGGGTATTGACGAAGGGTCCACCAAATACCAGAAATGCGCGCATCTACCCTTACCTATATTTTTTAAGCAATTTGAAAGGCTTAAACACGTCTATCAGCAGTTTTTCAAGAAATTAACACATCAATTTTCAACATTTTCAAAATTTTCAATATATACTTCGTAAAAGCAATACTAACATCTACATTTATTTCAATACACTAACCCTCTACTGGATTCACAGAGTAGCGTCTACCAGCTACCCATATATAGTACAAGAAAATAAGGAAGTTGAATGTTATTATTTACTACTATAATTTAAAGATTAATAGTAATAAAATTAATAATTTTTATTTTATTACGTAATTTGATAAAATATGTACTCATCTTGGGATCTAATCCGGACCTCCCAATTTCCCGTCAGGTGAATAGGGCCACTACACTACCGAGGGCGTTCGTTCAAGTTACGGTAAATGTGTTAAATCTTTTTAAAAAGCGATGTATGATTGCTTACCTATTATCGATGAATTTATCATCCATTATTAGGAGGTGTTCCAATCTATTAGTGATCTTAAGAGTATGATGGAGCACGTGCATAATGATAAATTCATTGCTGATAGTTAAGTAACCATACATCATTTGTTTAATTATATAACACACTAGCTGCGCCGGCAGACGTTGTTCTGCCCTATTTTCTCTAAAACAACACAACATTAATTTTTTATGTTAATAGTTCCTCCCCGACAGACTTTGTTCTGTCAAAAGTTATTGGCCCTTCGCAGTAATAAAACAT
>WYDF02057611.1:0-11868 GCA_009867245.2 Adranes taylori
TTGGAGCCCTGATTGCACATCACCTTTAAATTTCCATCATGTATTGTTTGAATCTTATTAAAGGAGGTTGTTTAAAGTTTGGTTGTTTTATTAATTTAATCTGATATAATCAGCTATTGATATTTTTGATAATAAATTAATCTTTAAGCATGAAAACTCTGTGTCTATTTTATTGGATCGGATCTATTTCTTTTTAAAAGTTTTAAAAAACCTTTAATGATACTAATTTGGATCAATACTCTAAATATTCTTTTTACGCGACATTTATTCCACTTCATTAACAATTTTCTTCTTGGTTTAATATCCCCATAATATTTAGCTTAAACTCATTGACGAATTTCGAAAAGAATACGATTTTAGATTTTTTGTTCTCCTGTAATTTTTTTACAAATTTCTTAACCGAATTGTTTCTTGGAATTATTGTACGTCCATATTAATTTGATTAAATAATTAAAGTTTTGTTATTATAAAAGTTTTGTTGTAATGTTTGTAAATATACTTCATGTTTTTTTAACTAAATGATTGAACTCGTAACTATTACTTTGTGCGTCCGCGGTCAGAGGGCAATGGGGTAACATATATCCGTCGACTCAATTTCGTAGTCGGAAAATGAATATTGTTTTACACCTCTATTTATTACACTCAATGGTTGAACTAAAGAATTAATTCAACAAGTGGCAAACACTCTTAGTTAGTTGTCTTAATAGTTGATACACTGCTTGACAATTATTATAAGCTCCAGTTCATGTAAAATTACCACCACCTTTCATTTTTATGCGCCAACATTATGTACAGTCTATGTTCACTAGAGATTTGATATAAAAGGCTTTCGTAGCTCTGCAAAGAGAAGACGGATTCTGTTCTGGTAACTTCCAGTGAGCATTTCGCTCGTTATCAACATAATACTCTAAAGAATCGATGACTAGATCCTTGTGTCAGAAGTGAGCATTTTCGCACACATGAAAATATCTAGACATTTTTAAGAAAAGCGTCGCCAACTGATTTAATTTTTCTTCTACAAGAATTTAAACAAAATCTCACAAAACCCCTCAGAATCATTTTTTATCTCTATTTTTTCATTTTCTTCTGCTCTCGTATCACAAAATTCCAATTCCCTTTCATGTATCTTCGCTATCAATGAGAAAACGAGGAGGACGACTACAAAAGAGGAAGGACGCCAACCAACAAACTCGTCAGCTCGAACGAGATGATCGAAACCGCACTCCAGAGGGCCCCATTAAACAACGCTGCCCACGTACGCCGTCATGCTACCTGGTAGATAGCGAACTGGCCGCTCCAACGACACCGACCAATCCACGCCTAGTCAAACAGAACCCCGTGGACATCATTGCAGTCGACAGCGCGCGGAGACGTTTCGTTACCGCCTACGCCCGGCAAGGAGTGTTTTACCCTTTCACCAGAGAATCCCATCGGCGACTATTTAGATATCTTCGGCAATAGTGACTAATCGTCGCACGCTCCATTCGTCCCTGCCGACATCGCCAGACCACCGCTTTCGAATCCACATATCAACAGAACGTTGTCCACATCACCGATTTTACCGCAGATCATGTTTCACGTCGAAAATTAAATCTTTCTTAATAATGAATTTTTTATACGCTAGTTCGATACATTTTACTAAATGGAACCGAACACATCCTAACTATTTTACATTGTAATTAGATTCAAAATAATATGTCAGTCATTTAACGACCGAGCATAGAGCCATCAATTTATTATAAATATTTAAAACAAAAAAAAAACATTCTTTAGGTAAGCTGAAAAGCAAAAAGAATTCAGCTTGTCGCCTCGAAATAAATGTTTTATTGCAATATCATATGCACCTATTGTGTAGCTTAATATTAAAAATAGATCGGATTCAATAAATCAGCCCGATAGGAAACATCATATAAATTGATTTTTATGCAGAGCATCATATGTATCGAAAATTATTATCGTCCATCAGATATATAACTAACTTATTAAAGAGAATCTGCCTTTTTATATATCATTTTTGGTTGAACTAAAGAATTAATTCAACAAGTCGCATAAACTCTAACAAAGTTTCGATTTATAAATGGTCATACAAATTGCTATAAATCTTATGTTTTTTATTTGTAACTTTCTCTTTTTATTGCGTTCAACATTTCTCCTACAGAATCAAAATGATTTTTGATGTTATTTTCCGCCTTAATTATTTCTGTTATCTTTCCAGTTAGTAATAGTTATTCCATTTTCATTTTTCACTGCAATAATTTCTCCGTTGTTTTTTTTCTTTACTAAATTATGAGTACTACTCTTTAGAGTAAACCTTCTCTATTTGATGCGTATACGCAATCGCATTTTTCTGGTTTAGGCAATTTTGTGTACCAATTGTCAGAACTAAATTTTCATCCAATTGGTGCATTCTTAAAATTACCTAACTATAATGTAAATGGTATATATTAGTTATTAAAAATTTGTGGGCGACACCGCCAGCACTGGAAGCCAAAAGTTTTATTACATTGGAGGCCAAAAAAAAATATTATAGTTTTATTATATTTTTGCATAAAACGAAACTTTAGTTTTGACCACAATGGTTTTGATGCACAATGGTCATGTTTGGTATCTTATTTACCCCATGTACTACATACATACATACATGGTATATGAAAGGTAAAAATCACTTTGACACAGTCAGTTGCATGTTGCATAAATATTTATTAGTATCTAAAAATGCAATTCTATGATTTACTGAAATCTTATTTATTCCATCTATTTCAGGCACGATCTAGCTATATTGCCACAGAAATTCTTTGGGGTCATCGATTTGATGCAGTAGTTTCATATAATAAAGAAAGACAGGGATACGAAGTTGATTACTCCAAATTTGACAATACATTTTCCGTTGACACACCGCTGTGTTCTGGAGCTGAATTATCTGAATTTTATAAGACACAAGAACAATTAGGTAAGGTCTATTAGTAAATTATTAAGACTATAATAATCTACAAAATTCGTGAACGTGACTGCCATTCCCTACTTCTTTAAATATTCGTAAGAAGACTACAAAACTCACAAAATGGTCTAATGTTTTTGTACGAAAAAAAAACATTCGTCTTTCCAAGCTGGTAAGTACATCTTGACCCAGCTATTCAGTCTCTTATGGTTTGGTAACTTCCCTCGCAGCCTTCTCTCTTCAACCAACATTTCAAGAGAATCAGGCAGAGTGTAGGCATTCATCAAGAGTATAGGCATTCATAGCATAACGGTTTAGTATCGGATTCGTTGTTCGATGCATTACGTAGGTAAAAAGTTAAAAGTGATTGTACCACACTATCATCAATCTGCTAGGATATTTACTCTTCAAAAAAGAGCAATACGCACTATTGTTTCTTTGGGGGATAGAGAAAGCTGTCGATCTGTTTTCATGACGCTGGAGGCTGACATTTCATGGTGTATGCATATTTAATGTTCTGTGTTATAATTTCAAAATTGTACATCGTTTAGCACCAATCTAACCACTCTCATAAATACTAAATCCACAAATACTAAATCCAAAATATAAATCCACAAATTTCATTTGTTTGTTCTATTTCAGGTACTATGGAAAGTATACCATTTGAAAAATTTCAGAAATCTTCGCCTCCTGTAGCTAACTCTTCCTAAATATACTATTTGTAGTACAAATGATATGATATTTCTAGTGATTTTGCAGATATTAGAAAATTTACATAATTTATTTTTTATAAAACAGTTAGTTATGTGTTTAACCTAAATAGTTTCTTCGGTAAAAAATATGTATCTACATTTGGTTACTGTTTTCAAACGAATAAAGACAATCTTTGTACAACGTGAGTTAATCTTCCCCCTGTGTTGACCTATTGAGGATTTATTGTTATTAAGTGTATTAATATTGTTGGCAAGCTGAGAATATAAAACAGCTGCAGCGAAGAATAAAATGCACATCAAAGGTAGCAGTGTACCAAGAAAGTTGCGAAATGTACCAAGCTTTTGACCTTACATGGCCAACTCTTAGACTTAACCTTTAAAGTAAATTAAAATATATTACTCCTACAAGTTTTACTACATTATGTAATTGCGTATTTTATTTAATAATATATTTAGTGGGAATTTTTTGTTTAAGAAACCATTATATAGAGATGTCTTAGAGAAAATCATACAAATCTCCTTAGTTATCCTGAGTCGGAACGAAAAGGCTCTGAATTAAGTTGAAATACTGTTATATTGCGTATATTTTTATATTTGTTTCAATAGACCAATCTTACTTTAAAAAATATTAAATTAGCTTTGAATATACTTATTTATGAAGTGTAAGTAGAGTTAATTAAAAAATAAAACCGAAATCAACAAAAGGATACAAATTGTTGTACAAATTTACATCTTTTAAAAATCGGAAAAATATAATTATATCCATCCGTTTATAAAATTACATTTATTTGCAAAATAAGTTATTCATTCATTAAATTACATACTATTAACAAACACAAAATGATAATGATGATGATTTCGTACCTAAAATATTTATTATATTAGCAAAGACGTTAATTATATACAGAGACATCAAAATAGCCGTACTTTACATAATCATACAATTTCAATTATTAACTTCTTATATAACTATATATAGTCTAGAAAGTAATGAGCCAATGCAGTAATTTTATCTAATTCATAAATTCATTAATTAATATATTCGTAATTGTATTTCTGATACAAGGTATGTCTGAAATACAACACCCGTCGCATAAAAGTACGAATAGATTTGAATAAACAAAGCAATTATTAGGAAAGTTTTAGTTCTTGTTAAAAAGCTATATTAGTTCAATTTATTACATATTTTCGCGTTAAATACTATTTTCTAGGAAGTGTCAACAAAATTAGAGTCAAAAACTATTTATAAATGTTATCTGCAAAGGATTAATGTAATATTTTATAAATGCATATGGATACTACGTGTATATGAATACCATGTGATATTAATGTATGTGAGACAGCAATATGATTATTAACCTTGCAGATCCCGATTTTAAGTTATATATCAATAACAAAACTCTCCCGTTTGCAAAGGGGTACTATACTATATAATATAAAATACTTTGTAATATTTTTATGAGAACGTTAAAGTACATGTGCTAATTTGTATTATCCATCTTTGCAGGAAATTAATGCTTTTCGAGACATTTAGAAAAAGCTCAAGTGCCTCTAATATAGTAAAATTTATAACAATTTTCCATTTTCAAAAAATAAATAAATTCGCCGAAAGCGAATAAGAATTTTCGCTAAAAATGAAAGTATTTCAGACTTATCCTGTATCACATTAGCTTGTTGTTAACTTTATAAAAGTTATAAAGAATATTTAATACCAGATTTCATCTATGAGAAATATTAAAATATCAACTTTTTCAATAAATTTAATACATAAATAACTTCATATTATAATTTCCACGAAACGTAAAAGAAAGTGTATATAGCCGGCGAGCGATATATTGAAATACAATTCGCAATCAACGTAACATAATTTTATAAAAAATAATAAATAAAATATGAAAATTTAAATGAGTTTTGCAACAATTTTAATACATTATTTATGTTTTATATTTTTATTATGAGCTTTATGAAAAATGAATAATAATGCTAAAGATTATTAAAAACATGTGATAAACAAGTCGAGTGTAAATATTTATAATATAATACGTTTCTATATTATATTTTTTCCATATCTTACGAAGCCTATTGAGTATGGAGGTTTCTGATCAAGTTCAGTCTCAATTGTAGATCTTGATGGCTTTTTCGAGATAATTAAATCGAGCCCTTTTTGGTGCCTTGTTCATATGCTCTAGCCCCAACCAAGGCTTAGGACAATTAGCTGAAATAGAATTTGTAATGTATTGTATTTTAAGTAACATATAGTAATGTTCCCATTACTTAGTAGAGAGCTTTTACGGATTGTATACACAAAGAGTATTCGGGAACTAAGCTTCATTTGCATATTTCTGTCATGTGAGAGACCTGGAAAATGGATGTCTGGTGTAACAAAAAAATGTATTCAGCAATCAATTGAATTGTAATATTCAAAAATTGGATTAAACCCATTTATTGACAAATGGACAATGTCGCGAACTAATCGCTTTATAATATTCACTAACGCGGTCTAGGGGTAAAATTAATAAACTTTACTAGGGGTAAAATTAATAAAAACCGCGAAATGCTTCCTAGCGTTCAATTAGTGTAGATAAATTAGAACAAATTTACTTCAAAGACAATAATTTGCGTGGACAAGTTACTAGAATTAATAAATCTAATGTTTGATGTGGAAGTCATAGTGAAGTTTTTTGTAAAATTTGTTGGGAATTTAAATCAATCTTTGCTTCACATATATATATATTTTATTACAACCGGTTTCACATAGCCGTGCTATGTATTGTCAGGCCCCTTTACTAAAAAATTACAATACAAAAATGACAAAGATACTTGTATAGCAATAATAAATAACTTATTATTTCTATACAAGTACCTTTATTTAGTAACTAACTCAAAAACATATAAATCAAAGAATGATTGATTGTTTTGAAAGAGTGCTTTGATTTATAAGTCATATAAATCAAAGTTTGTTTCATTTTGGTTTGTCTATTTATCTATTTTGATTTTTAGTTCTATGTTATTAGTAGGTGTACTTCTATGGAGTTGTTTGTTCTGTGGTTTTGAGTATGCGGAAAATAGAGATGGGTACTGTTTGGTCCCATCGAAGATATGGATATATTCAAACTAGAAAATGACATTAAATGTTTATTATCAATCATCCTTATCTACAAGCGGCTACATATTTGGGTACTCATACAACCAGTGGCGGAGGGTGTATAAGTGCACAGGTGCACGTGAACACCCATATAAAATAAAAAACAAATTTAAAAAAAATATTAATTTAAAATGTTTTAAATTTTCATATTGTCTTTTGCTATTAGAACTCCAGCTACGAGAGAATAATAAAACGCTACACCGATAGCCTACTGTTATGTCTACTAGCATAGCTAGCACGAAAAATGTGTTGCACTCTACATGGAAAATCTGAAGTTTTGCACTGGGCTCGCCTGATTGGTCTAAAATAACAAGCAATTTTATATGGAAAAAGCTCACAATTTATTTGTGAGCGCGTGTTGTGTGTGGACTGTGCGCTCAGAGTTTCGTTTTAATATTCTTCTGGCGCACTTCTCTTTATATACGTAATTAATATGCTCATAATAAAAAAATGTCATAATAATAAATATAATAAATCGGAGTATCGGACTATTTTTTTAAATTAATATTTTGAATAGTTTTAAATAAAGTATTTTAAAATTAAATTATAATTAATTCAGTTCAAAATATTGTGAATAAAAATTTATGTTACGAAGATAAATTGGAAATAAAGAAATTTGGACTACATCAACCAGATTTGAAAATTTAAACAAAATTGAAAAGCGTAATTATTTACGAAACAAAAATTCGTCTATCGCGTAACAGAACAATAGTTGCAATCCAATATTAGATACACGTCTAATATACACAACTTTTTAATTTTTTTAAACGATTATAGTACAGTGAACACCTACTAAAAATTTTCACGAGCCGCTACTACATACAACTATTCAATTAAAGCAACTAGGCTTCCTACATGTGTTCATTTTTGTATTGTAATTTTTTTAGGAAGGGGGGCTCCTGACAATGCATAGCACGGCTATATGAAATAGGTTGCCATAAAATAAAATATACATGCGAGAAGTAAAGGGTAATTTAAATTCCCACCAATTTTAAATTCCAAATAAATCTATAGTTTGTAAGAATAATTAAAAAAAGCGCCAGCAATATAAGAATAATTTAGTCAGTTTGTATAAATGTAAAAAAAATTAGTAAGTTCATCAATAATGAAAGAACTAAAATAGTGTGTTGCATTTCAATCCGTTTTATTTATGATAAGACTACAATCATCTGCAGATGATTTCACTTAATAGTCGCCACGCAATCATTCTCTACCAAACATTACCTTGCGCGCAATTGAGTGGTACGACTAACTTCACCTTTACAAATTTGTGACCATTGCGCACAAATTTATGCCACGTTGGCAGCGATCTCACCAATTAAACACCCATTAAAGCAATTGAACCAACAAAAACAATACGTACTGTAATTAATTTGCCATCGGTAGTTACATTACAATATATTGTTTATGATTCCAAACGAATAAAATATTAAAATGCCGAAAGTGTATAGACTTTAAGTGGTTATTTGCAGAAGAAAATTCGATCTGCAATTACGTATTTAGTACCAGAATATGCAAGGGAAGGACCCTTGATATCATGTCAGAGAACTAAGTGTAACAATTTTAAGGTTATATAAGAAAACAAATCGAATATCTGGGGAATATCTTTAAAGCGAATAGCAGCTACTTTAAATGTAAGCTTCACTATGATCAAACCTTGTTAAACGTGAGGTGTCTGCTACCCCAAAACAGAAAAAATGGACAAGTAACTGAATGGCACATTTACTAAGTGGGACCACTTGTTAAATTTATTTAAAACTAATCTTTGTTACGTTTTTGTATCAACCTTAATGTGTGTAGGGGTCTTCAAGTACACCATGAAATTAAGTTAAGACATCACTCTAAATTTGTTAATTTAATTGTAAATAACATTGTTGTGATATTGTACGTCTATTAAAGAATGAACTATAAATTAAACGGAAATTACATGTTTTTTTTTCATACCGAACTAGTGACGTAATTTTGTGGAAATAACGTAGGGTGTAACTGTCCCACACACAATGCTCTGTTATTACGTGAAAAAGAAATTCAAAGGGACATTTAGTAAGGTGGAACCACTTGTTGAATTTATTTACAAACTTTTAGAGAAACGTCTTACATTCAAAAGTATACTGAAAAAAGTTACCTAAAGGGGCATTTGTAAGGTGGAACCACTCTTCTGTGGAAAATTTTAAATAGTATTGGGTTCAAATAATGTCATTGTAATTTCGTTATTTGAAAAATTATGTATATTGGAGATTTCTCGAAAATAAATATCTGAAAAATAATCCGCAGCAGATTTGATGGAATAGCCATATATGGCAAACGAAAATATAGAAAATATTAAAGTGACTTTTAAGATTTTAATCTTAAAAGTACGCGTATGGTCTACCACTTTTGCTATGGCATACGCTTATGGTCTACCATAAGCGTAAGGTGAACAGGCAAAGCATAAGAAACACTAACTTATAAAGGACAAGGTAAGTTCTTCTTGAGGTAAATACAGGTAAACTAATTTTCAATTTACAGATTCGGGTATGTGGTTTTATATGCTACTTGGGTTTTATCGAAGGTTCTGATGTTGTAGGTGCATGAAATACTTAAGAAGCTAACTGCCATGGTTAGTTGAACAATGAAAAATAAATAAACCTTACTTTGATTCTGATTCAACGTCTTTGGAGGTTTAAAATCATTTATGTTTATAACATAATCGTCCTCAGTGATAAAATTGGGTTTACCCATCTGTACGACAGCAAATTTGAATTTTTCAAATTCTTTTTCAGGTAGATTCAATTTCTTTTGTATTCGTTCTAAAAGTTAAAAATTTCAAAATAAAACATTACTGTCTCCTTAGAAATGATAACGATTTAAAACTGGCACACACTTCATTAATGGCAAAATAAGTGTAAATTCGATACAACATATATTGTAAAGTAGTAGCAGTAAGAACTTACCTTTGACTTTTGTAAATGGTTCTCCATGCTTAATTTTAATAAGGAAAGGTATGCCAAATGTAGAGAAAACCTCCTTTTGAAAATGCGCACACGAAACCAACATTTCATCTTCAGCTATAGTTAATTCTTCTCGTGGAACTTCCTCTATTCTATAAACTTTTGATGTACATGGAATTAATGACTCCAATGAAGCATCTTCCTTGGGACCTAAATTTACTTTACTACTATTTACTTCTGTTAATCTAAAATAAAAGAAAATATTTAATTCGCTAATATTAGACTAAGTGAAAGAATTCGTAAAAATTTCTATTAATCATTAAAAATTAGTAAATGTGACTATCAGGCCAAGTCTTATAACCTGAAATTTAATATGCCCCTATGTTATCCATCCATTTAACAAAACCATTTAGTTGTATTAATCACACATTTCTCTTATGACAAACATCCATTCATGTTAATAAAAACATAGCCAACTGATTGACACAAAAAAAGTCGTAATATTCAGAAATGGAATTAATTATTGATGACTTGTAAACAGCGAAGTAAAAGTTGTTTTTACCGGTAACGGCTGGTAATTACCGGCAATAATTTTATATTTAATTAGAATATTACACAAATCGTATCACATAAAATTCCTAGACCCTATCACAAAAATTTTAGTAAAAGAAGATTTTAAAAAGGTATCTAATAGTTTTGGTGATAGGCGTAACCTTATTTTTGAAACAAAATATCTCACACAGAATAAAGCTCTTCCTGATTCCAAAGTGGCGGATTTCAGTTTTTCTAGAAGTTCGTTCAGTTCGCTCCTCAATAATCAGAAAGCTTTATTTCCTTGTAAAAGTTTGATTATTTTAAAACGCTTTATTATGTTGTATTATGTTGAACTCCGAATGATTTTAACAGATATTATCGCGAAAATCTCAAACGCTGAATGTTATTGTTAATGCAGTTTCAAAAATCCACACTTTTATGGCCACTTAAATCTGCGTTAAGATCCGTGAAATTTTGCAATACTTATTTTATGTACAATTTTAAGTGATAATGAGAAAGTGCATTGCTACTTTGAGTTACCTGCTTATTTTAGCTGTGTTTATTTGTTTATGTGACGCACATGCGGCGGCATAGGAAATGTAATGTTCTACGAATGCATTGAACGATAATATAATAAAAAAGTCATAAAATTTTAACTTTCGTTAAATATATGGAATGGCACTTACCTGAGCTTTCCCGTACCACCTTCGCTAAAACCAATTTGTTTCTTGGCCTCCGCTAGTAAGTCGCCCACTGTTCCACCTTTGTTTGGATACAAAATTAATTCCTTTTCGTCTTTCATATTCGGTGATAAATAGGTACATTTGAATTGTTTCTTATTTTCTAATTCGTTAACCCTAATGCTCAACTGCTGGTAAAATATTTTCTTCGGCATCTTCGGCTTTGTCAACACTAATACGTCTTTTAAGGTACCTTCAAATGTACAACGCACAGGATTTCCCGGACTGTCTTTATACCTAAAAATAAAATCACAATAAATATGAGTTATGAATTATAAAAGAATATCTCCAAACTGAAATACTTGCATAGTTTAAAATTAATGTTGTTTATCATACGTCTACATATGTAAGACAGTAGAATATATCACTGAGTACCTATTACTACTGAGTATTGTGCAGGGAATGTAAAATGCAAGAAACAAACATTACTGGTGCAACGAACAAGATTGTATTGATATGCTTTTTATAAAGTGAACTAAAAACTAAAATTAGTTAATAAAAAACCACAATTTGATTTCCTACTCTTGTGTAAATTTTAAGCTGTATACATTTCTCGCAAAATATATAAATTTTTTCAATCTTGATTTGTAAAACAAAAATCTTGATGTGTTTGAGAAATGCGGAAGTAATATTTAAACAATTTTTAAACAGCGGCTTTGAGGTATTCAGGATTGGTTTGCAAAAACAGCTCTGAACAGATTGTTATTAAAGTTTCTCTACAAGGTATACTTAGTTACAAGGAACACAATATTATTCATTAATTAACACAATACTGTAGTAATGACTATTAAATGGACCGTTTATTTTGAAAGTGGTGTAAGTCCATTTTCTCTTGTTTCGAGAAAATTAGAGGTTAGCATATCTGTTA
>WYDF02057622.1:0-11868 GCA_009867245.2 Adranes taylori
CAAATTGAAGTGAGAACCAGTCACATATTTCCAAGTCACTCTTTAATTGAGTTTTGATGTCCTTTGAAATGGCATGTGTTCTTCTTGTGGCGGTGTTAGCTGACAACTGTAAGTTTTGTATTGCTGACATAAACTCACCATCTTGAAGGGCTTTTTCTTCTTTGCGAGCAGGTGAGAAATTTTTAAAGAAGCAATAGCTGCATTTTTAGAATTTACTACAGCCCTAGTGAAAACCGACTGTTGAGCAGACAGGTTTGAATTTCTGAAAAGGCTGGTTGGTTTATAAATGAACAGTTCGTAGAATGAGGGATGAAAATTAAAATATAAATGAAGTGATAGAACGAATGAAGGATGTAGGAATGCAAGAGAGGCCTGCAAGATTAAGGGAAACAAGATTCAAGGGTGGTATCAATATTTAATGGTTGAAGGTAGAATATTAGAGTCTTTAATGATAGATAGAAGTATGAAAAAAAAATGGTTGCTAGATTTAGGTGTGGGAACGAGCAAAGAGGAGATTGGTATTAGACGATACAGGAGGAAATAATATGTAGCTATATGAAAAAATGAGGAAAGCACTGGGTAAAGGGATGTGAGGGTTTAGATTTGGGTGTGGAAGAAAGAAGTTTGACTGAAAATTTGAGCTTTTTAGAGGTTGAATGATTTGTTGGGATTTGTAGGTTGTGCTATTTCTCTCTTTCTCTCCCTCCCTCTTGTCATTCTATATTGAATAAAATGTTATTCTATATTATTATATAGAATAACATTTTCCCATTCAGAATAACAGTATCCCAAAAAGGAGTGGAGTTTAGTGGGTAAAAATCCCACACTATTGGTTGCATCGGGCATCCTTTGTCTATTGAAGATTCTCCACTTACTACGCAAAACAAAAAAAAACTGAAAATTCGCATTTTATATGGCTGGATTCTAGTGACGTTTGTATTCATGATGGCGGACACGAAGAGGTACGAAGTAGGTTTGACTGCTATTCCGTGTGTCGTGGTTAAATATATTTTATAGTTTTTGTAGTACCAGTAGTACGAAATATAAACTTCAAAAAAATGTAGAAGACTTCTTTTGTACTGTAGAAGAATTTATTAGTAAATTAGTCCATTAATCTATTATCGTTAAAAAAATGTTTTAAAAATGTTATATTATGCAACATGGATAAAACAGAGTTTTGATTGTAAATTTTTTTTTGGAATTTGTCAATTTCATTGACTTAATGAGATAGCTCATTGTTGTAGATGACAAAATTGTTGTGCAAAATTGGTTAGAAACGCTTCAGCAAAAAATAGATACTGAGCTGATTGGTCAGCAGAAGTGACTGGTCTTAAACGTTACAAACGATCTCCAAGAGGAGGTCTCAGCCATGAAAGTGGGCATGGAGGTTATTGAGGCCATGGAAGAAGTAATGGACATAGTCATATTAATGAAGTAAGCAGTGGAGGAGGCGGTATTGTACCAGGAGGTGGAGGAGAAACTGACAGCTCGTATACTTGTGGATACACACCTACTGGACACAGATGTTAGAACAGTGTAAAGAGGCAGTAAATTTTTTTGCTGCAGGTTTTATATAGAAAATTTTTCTATCTAAACGTTCATATTTTGCTATACATTGAATAAAAATTAGAGACAATTGAACGAGTACTATTTAAGAGAAGTGTAACTCATAGATTTGTGCATATTATACGTGAATTTTATCATCTAATAATATAATAACAATATTAAAATAAAGTTAATTCAAAATTAGTTTATTTATCGTTATCTAACTTCCGTCGTATTTCTAGACACTTGACTTGTATCATTAACTATTAAAAGTTCTTCCGACACAGAAATTAAAATAATGTGGATCTATTTTCGAAAAGATACGCTATAAACATCCTGTATAATCAAACCTTCGGCTTGCAAAACATTATATTAAATATAAACAAAAGCATTTTAAGGCACTACTTAAAACTTAAAAAGGGTAATTAGAAGTTTTTATTTTCAATCAACCAGATGTCCCAGAAAAATGTTTGAATTTTATTCGTGGTATTGTCACATTCTTTTAGTTCAAGCCAATAAGTGGCACATTTTCGGTTTGACGGCAGTATAGACCCATGTAGCAGATTTTGTTAAATTGTTTAATTATAGCTCGTGTTATTTATTTTGCACATAAAGACACACAGGCATTTGTCAAAACCCACGTTTTTGACACAAGGACATCCAAAATGTGTTGACAATCAACATATTTTATATACTAAATGTTTCACGCACAAAAGTTAGAACTTACTCAGAAGTGATGTGAAAATTTCGACTAATAAAAATTACTGAATCCAAAAGCGCACTAACCTCTATGCATCATTGTTTTTGGCGCAATTACGGAATATGGCGATTCAAAGAATGTTTGTGAGAGACTTTATTGTTTAATATCCTCTTCAGGCTTCAAGTATTTGCATTGGATTTTGTTATCTTTATATGTTATTGTATTGGAAACTCATTATATAATGTAAACACCAAACTATTAATCCAAAGCGGTGCAGCAAAGAAATGCTGCATTCACAACAATATGCAACATGGACCTTCCTAACGAGCGTATAGGTATTTTTTTGTTGATGATCATGTGTGACATTATTTGGACACAGTGCTACAATGACATAGAGAAAGCTAGGTATATAAACAGGAGAAAAATGAGTTCAGCGACATATCCTCTCAAATACCAGTTCACAGTTAAAGAGTATGATGTATCCTGAAACCTTCTTCAGAAAAAATTTCCAATTACCTATTTTAGAAGAACAAATTCCAAATGAGGGAGCACACTTCAGTCAGTAGAAGTCTGATACTGTGCACTATTTATCATTTGATGATTCTCCATCTCCATAAATGAGAAACTCGTTACTTAGATGGCAGTGGTGCGAAGAGTTGTGCGCAGAGATGCTTGGCAGTGATGCAAACTGTCTAACTAACCTAACAGTTTCTTCTACGCTCAGTGCTGCGTCCTAAGTAAAACATGCGTTTTCTACTTCTTGTTTCAGTTACTGTAGTAGATTCGGTTACTCTAGTAAACAAAAGGTTTTTGTCCTTACTCGCAGATTAGCGCTCGAAGACAGTAGAGTATATAATATCACAGACGTCACATAATTTTAATACTACTGTGATCAAGTAGTCGAGCATATTCCAACAAATTTTGTTACGCCGATTTATACAAAATTTTCTGTTAAGCTTTCACATAACAAATTTATATAAATGTCATTTACCGATAAAATGCTGAAAATAAAATTATTAACTAGAAAAAATATATTCTCACTTATCGTTCCAGTAGTTGATGTGATTATCTAAATGTACAGATGACAACAAGCAGTCATGATTGCAATGTTGAAGACCACGGTTTCGTATTTGCCTAATGGGATTGAATTTCCTTCGTGCATCACGAGTAACTCTATCCGGAGGGCCCCATAATATATCAGGTTTTAGAAGTGTTTTCTTGAACTAAATCAAAATGATGTGAAATTGATTAGATGATATATGTACACAAAAATAAATTACAACGTAAGAATATTGTCACATATAAATATATGACATAGAATTGAGTTAGCTTCAAAGAGATAAATCAGTTCTTGTTAAAACACACTCAACTTAACTGCCACTGATAGAACAATGATTACTGATTTATTTAGGAGCGTAGTTTAAATTAGTAAACAATTTGTGGGGTTTTAATAAATTCATACATTAATAAAATTTTAGATATGCGAGATAATTGTATATATAGGTGAATAGGATTGCAATAAAAACAAGAGATTTTCGGACCAGGCAAGCTTTAATTGTTATCTGTCGTATACCGTAATACGTATAGGTATATGTTCAAGTATAAACATGGAAAACATATTAAATATTTTTGAACTTATAATTTTTATATAATTTATTTATTTCAAATGAAATACAGCGTTAAGCAATGAACAAAGGAAGTACCGTGATAATGAGATCCTCATACTCTACGGTACTTTCGGTTAAATTTGTACGAAACATTTTTAATAATGATAAATAGCAAGCAGTAAGCTATTTGGATGATCTCTACTACGATCTGGATGCTCCCTAATAGCTCGCCAAAAACTAAGTGTCCAGGATTAAAATTATTCTGTACAAGTTATAGTAAATGTAACATTAAATAATATTGAAGTTATTATATGTGCTTATCCTGCATACCAAGCAAATAGAGCTAGCCTCTCTATTCAGCAGGATCAATCACAAAAGACACAACATGAAATATAGTTTAATTTACAATTTTTAAGATTTAATCTAATTTAAAAATATATCAATTTTTATTTTTATTGAAAGATATTTGAAATAGTAGAATTGCGTATACAAACAAATTAACAATCTATGTCAAATTTATAAACAATTTAGTTAGTTAATATCATACGTGCGAGACTAAGCCAATAAATCAAAACATATGTTAAAGTATGCTATCGAAGCCATATGCATTGTAACACAATATGTATCAAATCAGAGTGCATTATTATTGAAGGTCGAGTGAATGACCATTTGAATATGTATATATTGTCATAACGAATTAAGTATCAAAGAGGATGCACTATGAATTACTATATACACTTTTCATGTTTTAAGTAGAGTCACATAGAATCTTTATTTTACTAAAATCATATAAAAGACTTAACTATTATACGTCAATTTAATCAGTTTTATCTGTTAAAAGTTCAGTATTATTATTAATATTATTATTGAACAAATTGCGAATATCTGTTTAGATTTACTAGTGTGCGTTCTAACTAACCCCATGTTCATCTATGAGTGCTCCAAGTAGCTAGACTATCCTCTAATTACTATCCGCAAAAGTGTAAAATAACTACCCTTTTCTTCAGTATATGAAAGATATAAGATTCATTTTTTGACAATTTTTCTATTTACATTTTCACCTTAGTACGTCTTGTATTCATATCACTGCAATCGGATGTTGCTACGATCAAAGTTTAAAAATACTTTTCAATATATCTCACAAATTATAAAAGATAGGATTTATATGGTTATTTTATAGGCTAAAGTCCCTTCGATTGAATTTGAAACATTTTTCTAAAATCACAATTTAACATATAGACAGTGTTTTTTTTTGAAAATTTTGCGGTCCATTTTCTGGAAAACTTTCGCTGAAATTTGTTTTAATTTCTTGTATCGAAAGCTTATTTAATATTTAAGGGATTAAGCGAGTTTAAAAAATCGTATGCGTAATCTTGGGAGTAAAGTGACCTTCCAAAACAAATTTCGTGAAAAAATAAAGTTGGAAAAATCAAACTTGGGGAACGTATGTAAGTCTAAGGCCTCATTTGCAGCAATATGCATAATTAAATACACTAAACCGATTTTGAGCAATAAATTTAAAAAAAAACAAATTTTTCGTAACAGCCTGTATATTTTTATACATTTTCATAGCCTAGGTAATTCTATTTAAACTGATACCCCATGAGGGATCTAACATTTATCGTTTCAAAGATATGAGCTTTAATAATTTAAAACTTCTGAACGTGTCTCTTTGACAACCGACATTCAACAATTATATATGCATGTAAGGTCTGAAAACAGTACACACATGCAAAGTTATAGGAAAAAATATTTTACGTTGTATGAGACTTATAAGACTATAAGACATAAGAGTTGTATCTGCTGAATAAATGAATGCAATTGAATAAATGTTGTTATCAGTGGCGGGTGCACATTATAATTTTATGAGGGATCATTTTATTCAACAATTCAGTTTTAAAACTAGAAGGCTGAAATTTTGCGCCCATATAGTATCTTGTATTATGCGTTGAATGAAGTTAGTATCATGCCTGCAGCTGGTACAGAACGCGACGTTGCTACGTTTAAATTTTTACAAACTTTTCGATACATCTCAAGAACTATAAAAGCTAGGACACTGGAATAATCTTTATTATATAGGCTATCAAAAGCTCGTTGAATTACAAAACGTTTGAAACATTTTGTTATAAAATTACAATTTAACATATATACAGGATGTTTATTCTTTTGAAAACTGTGCAACCCATTTTATTGAAAACGATAATTGTATTACATTAAATATCTCGGTTCCTCTGAAATATATAAAAATAAAATTTGGGGAACATGTGTAAGAACCAGGTACCTCAATTTTGTACAAAGCGGACTGAAGGGAAAATTGTTGCAAAAGCGGGAGCGGGGAAAAGTAAGTCAAAAATGACAGCAGACCGCGTTAAAGTTCACGATGTCACCCAAAGTTCAATAAACCTATTAAAAGTTGTTTCTTACAAAATTGGGGGTCTTAAAAATCTCTCTAGGCGGGGCAATGAACGTAAGTTCAACCACCGTGCTACGAGTTGTTTATTCGAAATCAGACATCGCCAAAAGCGAAACTATGTAATAAAAAAAATGTGCACGGAGATTCAGGCGCCATAAAAGAGAACAAAACCTACCTTTCTCTCTTAATATTTGTTTCTCGTTTTATACATTCGGTCAACACACACAAAACATGCGAAAAACATGTCCTTAAAACGAGATTCTATAAATCGAAATTAAACACTTCTGAAATGTATCCTCATTCCACTTGGACAAAACACCAAACAGGAAGGTTATTCAAATGCGCGGTATATATACTCCATCTGTTTTCTCTGCTGATTCTCTATAACGCGAGAGAATGCGAACGTTGTTATGTAACTTGCGACAGTTGACTCTAACTCCTCTTCTCCCTCGAGATGCGAGGCAATGCGAGCGCTGCGTCTCTTTTGCGATCGGCTCTGACTCCATCTATTCACCATATGTACACGAAGAAAATAAACATTGCTTGGTTGGTGGCCTTGGTCTATGATTATGTACACAGAGTTCACTGACTGCATGCAAAAAAACTAGTGATTATACATAATTAATTTTTCGGTAGTTTAAATTATTTTAAATTAATTACCAATTCGCGGTTAATTTCAGTACGATTTATTTATTTAATTGGTTTATAGTGATTTAGAATATCATGTTATATGTCAATAATTAATTAGACGATGATTATTACAAATTGCTTCGCTCGATTATGTAGTTATAAACCGATATTAAAATAAACGACCAACATAATATAAAACAAAAAATTATTTATTTATTTTCTGCAGCTGGCGGTCCGCGACAGATAAAGACTTTTGTTTATTAACTCATCACTTTTCCACTCATGAACTTCACCAGCCTTATTTAGATTAGTATATTTTTTCCACTGAGGTGACAGTACAACGTAAATGACGTTGATATTTTTTAATATTTTGTCGTTAATTTAGACGATGAATATATTTTTGTTAATTTTAGAAATTTGTATAATATTTTGTCATCATATTTGGTAATAATATTTTTACAGTAGAAACATTTGTCCGCCATCTTGAGGCGCGCGCGTATATATTATTGTTATAGCAATACATAGTTAATATTGGTTCATTGGAGTATTTTTTTATAAAAGAGGTACGTTTCAGTTAATTTCACGTTAAAACCAATCAGTTAATTTTTCACATCATAAGCATTATTCAACTTTATAACAGCTTCTTCTTTAGAAAATGTTAAAGTTCTTTGATTGTAAACTTTTCTATGATTTTTAATTAATTATAGAGGTATTGTGTTATACCCATTTCATCCTGAATCTGCCACATGCGCTTTTAGTGAAGGGAATCAAATACTTTTCTGTAGTCTAAAAAATATTGGTAGGAACATAAATCATGTCGTGCACATTGCTCTGATTGTAGAATATTTTAGTGACACAGCGTACATTATTAGCCACTAAAACCACCACGTATTTTAAATGTTGCATTTATGTTTACCTTTGATTTATAATCCAGGGTTTCCGTCAGCATACCAAATGGTATTGGAATAATAGTTAACACTAAAATCGTATACATAATGTAGTCGGCTGTAGTAGAACTGGCATGGTACCGTGCCATCGATAAAGGTATTTCGTTTCTGAACAGTAACCCAAATACGGTAAAAATCTGAAAGCAATTAATAATTTAATTGAATTAACTTAGTTGTAAGTTTATTAATTTTTGAAAGGTCTGAAACTTGATTATAAAAAAAACTACTTCTATAAAGATATAAGTAAATTATTTAGTAAATAAGTTAGTAAATAAGTATTTTTTATAGTAAATAAGTATTTTTTTATAAGTAAATATAAGTAAATAATTTAGTTTTTGTTATTGTGAATTAATTAATAACACTCAGTAAAATCAGCTCGATTTAACACGATTTAGCTCGATTTATCAATATATCTTTATTCAATACGAAAATAAATATTAGCATACGATAAATTTTAACGCCAATTTTCAAGTAAATAACTGCCAATAAAAATCTCGAGGTTCATTTGTTTATAAGTTAGTTCCTTGAACTAAATAAGTAAGAAGAATAAATTTAGAAATTAATGTGTATGAGAATTTTAAACTAGTCAATAAATATTTAATATAATAACTTACATTTGTGCTGCAGACATTTCAAAATTAATCTTAGGCTTATTTTATTTTTAAACAATTTAATATTCAACTGAACTCTGCAGTGAATAAAACTGGTTGTATTACAGATACTTCCCCTACCTATGACTTTTTGTCCGCTTGCAACTAGCCGAGTGCTGATTGGAGTCTACAGTGTCTCATTCCTTCCTATTAGAAACTACTTCTATTACATTGCCCCTATTTCGCCCACACTAGCTTCTGTCGTCAAGAAAATCACGTACTTTGAGCTAGCACGGTTCGGATTACAGTGAGACATTCAATAATAGACTAATGAGAATATTTAATATTTCGCTAGATAGCTACAATGAAACTAACACTCGACACCAGAAAACTCGAATAAAATGAAATTAAAATGCTCGATATCTTCTGAACAACGATAAAGCAACAATTATTTTCTCAGTGCTCACAATATTGATCAGAAGAAATGTGTTGGGCTGCAGCGAGGCGGAATATAAAATTAGCCGCTACGATAATGGACTTATTATTCCATGAAATTAGAGAAATAGCTGTAAATTTTGTATGGATGCATTTCAGTATCCATAGATACTGAAACTTTGGCTTCAATTTACCATGGAAGTAGAGAAAGATCATAAATTACCTTTTTTAGACGTACCAGTTTCAAAGGAACCTAACGGATCTTTTGCACACACAGTTTATAAAAACACCGCATAAAAACCGCGACCTACACTCTAATTCACACCACCATCCTGGACAGAAGAATTCCATAATAAAAACTTTAATTCATCGGTCAAAACTACTTATCGACAATGAAGGAATAGATTCTGAAGTCGCAATATTTTGGGACGCACTTCTTCGTAACGGCTATACTAATACGCAAATAAACAAGAATCTACTTCCGAAACACAAAATATAATGTCCGGAACCAGCAACATCTGAACCAATTGCCATTGCAACTCTTCCGTATATAAAAGGAACTACCGACAAAATATCATCGATCCTAAAGAAAACTGGCATGAAAAGTGTATTTAACACACATCAAAAAATCAGCAACATATTATCCAAACCAAAAGACTTAATTCCACTAGAAAACCAAGGAGTGTACGAAGTACTATGTAATGAATGCGATTTGGTCTATGTCGGTTACACAAACCGTAAAATATCAGCCAGAATAGCTAAGCACACAAACAACGTTAATAAGAACCTCAGCATGTCCGCTATTGCCCAACGTAACTCCGCAACCTGTCGTAGAAGAGCGTCTGAAAACTCTAGAACAATAGCCACTGAGCAAAAGAAGCGATAGAAATCGAAAAACAACTGAATACGACAAATAAACGAAACGCCAACGAAAACATTTCTAGCACTTGCAAACTTGTATTACATCCATACCGTGAAAACATCAAATAAATTATAAACAACAAATAATTCACATCAATAACAAACCAAACAAAAATGCATCTACGGTACGACTACCATCAGCATCCACTTAACCACCATCCACAACATGTGTAGACACAACAATTTTTAAAATGAATCTTTAACGCTGTCAATAGGTTTTAACTTGAAAATGGGCCCAGGCCCCGGAAATGTTTGCTAAATTTAAATCAATATACACGTGGATGAAGACGACATAGCGTTTTCTATAAATTTAATTGGAAATGGTCCACGACACAAGTAAGTCCAGCTGTAAGAATATAAGTCCAGTTGTAAGAACATGCATCAAAAACCAAATTAAGCCAAACTTCATTCATGTAAGATTACCTTTTATCTCGTCCGCTTAGAATTCCGATAAGCTTATTCCAGATGGTTTCTCCCAATCTTCGAATGATGAATTGTTTGATTTTTTACAAGATTATGTAGATATTGTCAATCAGAATAGATCTAGTAAAGTTGAATACAATTCTATTTAGAATAACTTAATTTCCAAAACAAAAGCCACCTTAAATAATCATCTGATTCTTCAGTTTACATTTCATGCATTTCTAAGGGATTCATCACATCAGAACTTCAAAAAAGTTCACTAATAATGGAAAATCTTGCTGTGGCAAAATTGTCCACACTAAGAAGCACATCGCCGCAACTGTAAGAAAGCCTTTTTACAATAATGAAGCTAAGAAGCGTCATACTTTCAATAACGAAATTCATGCTGTACGTCTTTTCTCGAAACTACGAATCCTCAAACGACTAATGAATTAATCACCACACTGAACAATCATTTCCTTTTACATCACTCAAAGTCGATGATGCCTATTTGATTAATTTGGAAGGAACTCGTGAACTCCTACATCAAATTTGTATAAATCTGATTTAGTTCCGCATACTAAGAACTATTTAAGAGAATCAATAGATTCTTCAGTCCACTATATATACAAGGATGTCTCTACGTCAAAATTGGTAAAGAGTCCAGCGATATATGAAAAACGTCCACCTATTAAAAAGTTCCGCATGGACGAGAACACCATCACAGCGGAATTAATTTCTTCCGAATCGACGACAAAAAGTTTTCGAGATTGAATTCTTTTTCCGCATTAACTCTAGAAGCTACAAAGTTAGGAACATTTAATAAATTAAGTACCATATCAGAACTACCACAGCGTTCCACATCAGTTGAAATCAGTGATGTTTCTTCGAATAACTCGGAAGGAGCTTTCACATCAGCATTTGATTCACTTTTAAATTATTCTCCAGAATTGGCAGAAGGAATAAATAAACCTACACGTGATACAACAGCTTCAGATATAATCAGGCAAACTAAGTTTTCAACGCTAAAAGATAACCATAACAATTCTACTAATATAAGTTGTTTTTGTAATAAATTTTCTAGTTTAGATCTTAATCTATCAATGAACAATGAAATTAACTCTATACTCTATTCATTTGTTCGAGGAACAAGAAATTTCAACTAATAAACTTATAAATAGTAATTTTAATGATTTTATTGGATTCCCTCAAAGAGTTCTCACGCTACTCCTAGGTTTTATAACAAAAATTACTAAGTTTCAGATATTTTTAATGACCAGGTTACTACACTACACTTGTTTCATGATAAAGTTTTAAACTGTTCTGAATGTTTTTTTGAACAGGATGAAATTGACTTGCAAAAATTGGATTTAAAGTTTAGTCTAATACAGGATGTCAATAATAACATGATTAAGAATCTGGAAATTGGCTGTGAGAATGTTATTCGGAATTCAAAGTCAAACAATCCAAATTTACTTACAGAACCTAGTTTAAACATATTCAATAAATACGAAGAAAATAGAAAATATAACGAAAATCCAACATTAGACCAGTTATAAAGAATCACTTGTCATTCGAACGTAAACATAGGATTTCTAACACTTCCGAATTCATAAATGTTATTCTTCTTCAGGAGTCTTTACTGGTTTCATTTGGTGTTACCAACTTATATACATAT
>WYDF02057633.1:0-11868 GCA_009867245.2 Adranes taylori
TGAGTCCTACTTCTTCACATTCTTGGTTGACTCTCTCTAATAGGGTTTGAAGATCTTCTGCACTCTCAGCCATTATACCAGTATCATCGGCGTATCTCAGGTTGTTTATTAATGTTCCTCCAATTACAGTATCAGTAGCAATTACAGTATCCAATAGCAGTAGTTCCTCCAATTTCAGTATCTAATAGCAGTAGCCATTACAGTAGCAGTGGCATTTTGGAATTTTTGGCGTTTTTGTTTTTATTTTATTAGTTGATTTTTATAAAAATACTAGTATATTATAAATTATACACCATCTATATGAAATACATCGTGCTGGTATTATTAAATTATTATTAAATTACTGTTTTACTTTTTTGTTGTAGAATAATAAATCATATCTAGAATCTATGTACATGTTCTCTTGTCATCATGGCGATTTATTCTCTATTTGTTTATATTAAATTATAAAAATAATTACTTGATAGATAAGAACTAAATTACAAATTAATTTTAATTTCATTTACTGCACGACATTCATATTTAACTCACATATGTGTATAAAATGATTAGGAAACGCATGTAAACTAAATTTAATGAAAATAATATTTTTTTATTCAAACACAAAAATTTGTATGTGGTAAAGCGTGAAGGAAAATTTATATATGGGCATACAACAAATTTGGCACAATTGCTTTTCCTTCCTTCGACTGTACTTTAAGCGCACCCTCCACACAACAGTAAAATTTCATATTATAACATACGAGTAATATATATGTTTTAAATAGAATTAATGTTATATATATATATAAAGCAACATTTGCTTTATGATGTGGTGCTTTCTATTTTCTAAATTGGGGGGCGAATATTTTTGGTCGGGGGCGAGAGTAAGAAGAAAAGTACTGATGTAATTTTATTATATTGTATAGTGTAACATAAAAATACGCGTATTAATTTTTTTAATTGCACATACTTCAAGTATAGCTTCATGTTGTGTAATATTGTATTCTCAAATTAGTCTATGTGAAAAGCACTTGGCTACTATACACTAGACACTGTCACTTGGCTACTGTTTACTGGTCTTATATATTGGTTTGGATTTTTAGGGTCGAAAGTTTTCGAGATGGGGGCGAGTCTAACACGAAAAAATATGTAATCCATTTATGTGTAGTCTACTATACATTATGATGATTGTCCCACTCACTTTAATGATTTACCATAGCTTCAACGTGTACATTTCATTTTAGGGCTGAACATTTCAATGACGACAAATGTTGAACACACTAATCATAAGCGCTAACATATACCGTAATTTAATTTATACATTTATTGTTTACATATATTCTAAATTTGCTCCCATTGAAATCGTGTGACGTCTCTTATTATTACTCTTCTTACATATCCGAATGTATTAAAAAGTCATTAAACTCTTCCTTTCTTCAGATCGATTAATTTTTTTACTTCCATTACCAATCTGCAGAATGTTTTTTCTACCATTTAGCGAACCTCTTTTTAGAAGATGGATAGTAGGTTTTTAATCTAGAAGTATTTCGACCAACACATCCGTAGTATGAAAATTACTTATTGCCGCTCGTTTGTGTCAATGGAATTTGGTGAAAATGATGGGGTCTTCATAACAGTTTCACATGATGATAACATGATGCTGTCTTCATAACAGTTTCGGCATCTACCAATCTGGCAACATTGGTGTTGTACTAGTATCAGGCACACGTTTTTTAGATCCTAACGACATCACCACTTTGATACGTTTTATTTGAGTTTAAAACAATGACTACGAATGAAATTTCATATTATAAAATACGAGGAACATATATAAGTTTTAAATAGAATTAAAGTTATATATATAAAGCTATATTTGCTTTATGATATTGTGCTTCCTGTTCTATTTGTTTTTGAATTTTTTTTGGCCGGGGGCGAGTGTAACAAGAAAAGTACGGATGTAATTTCATTCTGATGTATAGTGTACTAGGGAAAATACGCATATTAAGTTTCTAATTGTATATACTTCAAGTATAGCTTGATGTTTTGTAGTACTGTATTCTAGTCAAATTAGGCTGTGTTAAACCACTTGCCTACTATAACTAGTATTGCTTTCATATATTGGCTTGGACTTTTAGGGTCGAAAGTCTTTGAGATGGGGGCGAGTGTAACGCAGAAGAGTATGTAATCTGTTCATGTGAAATTTTCTATATACTTTGATGATCATACTCGGCACTTTGATGATGTAAAAGAGCTTCAACGTGTAAATTTCCTTTACGAGCAACATTTCAATGGCGATGAATGTTGAATTCACTAAACCTAAGTGCTAACACATATCGTAACTTAACATACCGTAACTTAAGATATTTTGCCTACTAATATTCTAAATTCGCTGCCATTGAAATCTTTTGTTCCATATTCAACCATGTCTTCGGCCAAATGTGCTAAAAAGTAAATAAACTCTTTTTCTGTTCTAATTTCTGTTCAAGTTATTTACTGTGGCTAGCATTACCAATATATAGAATGTTTTTACACTATTTAGCGGATCTCCTTTTTAGAACATAGATAGTAGATTTTTAATCTAGAAGTGTCCCCACCAGTACATCAAATGTGTGCAAATTACTTATTACCGTTACCTCTTTTGTGTTATTGGAATTTGGTGAAAATAATGTTTTCTTCATTACAACAGTTTTGACGACTACCTACTGATGTGGCAATATTGGTGCTAGTACCAGGTACACAGTACCAGGAACATGTATAAGTTACAAATAGAATGAATGTTAAATATCAAACCTTTCCTTTATGATGTTGTTATGCTTTCTGTTCTTTTCGTTTTATCAATTTTTGGTTGGTGACGAGTGTATCATGAAAAATATTAATGTAATTTCGGTCTATTGTATAGTGGAACCAGAAAAATATGCATATAAATTTTTTTATTATATATATTTCACAATATAGCTTGATGTTTTGTAGTAGTGTATTCTAGTCAAATTTGTCTATGCTGAAAGCACGTGCCTACTATAACTAGTACTATTCTTATATATTGACTTGGACTTTCAGGGTCGAAAGTCTTCGAGATGGGGGCGAGTGTAACGCGGAAACCTCTGTAATCCGTTTAAGTGAAGTCTATTACACACTTTCAGCTAGTAGACTTCATTTAATGTGCTAACGGTCAATAAACTCTTCCTTATTTCTGCTCGAGTTATTAACTGTTGCATTACCAATCCACAAGTTGTTTTTCCATCATTTAGCGGATCTTTTTTTTTAGGCATAGATAGTAAATTCTTAATGTACAACTGCCTCCACCAACACATCATATGTGTGAAAATTACTTATTAACGTTGTATCTTTTGGGCCGTGAAAATTATAGTGTCTTCATTATAAAAACAAGAAAACAAATTCTCATTTCTTTAATTTGTGACAATGTTTAGGAATAGCTTTTTTATTTTTAATATTTTATTTCTAATAATATATTATATTTTCTCTCATGTGGAAGCTATAAACAATGCAAAAACATCGGACGTGGATAATTTACCAAATTTATTACTGGATCATCAGTAGATTTTTTTTGAAGTCAGTGTACACATATGTAACGTTAGTGAATTTTTCCTCGATAATAAATTTAAGAAAACTAAAAACGTTAAATGCAATTACATAAACAATTTCATTACATAAACAATTCATCTCGGTATATTGTTTTAAAATATTATTTGGGAAAAATATAAATCTATACAATGTATGGATAAGAATGGGTAAGTACAAGTATGTACAATGTACCTACACAGCTGTTATTATTTTTGTTTTGTTTTCTGTTTTTAATGTAAAACAAGTATTATGAAAATAAATAATTATATCGAAACGTGATCAACTGATGAACTGTAGATCAATTTTCAAAGTTAATTTAACTAATCAATGTGTTATTAACTATACATATACAGGGAGTATTTCAAACTTTGCGTATCAATTAATCACACATTAATACGCAATAAATAAATTTCTTTACTTTTTTCACTAATCATTTACTTAATCATTAAATTTCTTTACTCTAATTACCCTCTACAAGTATATTAATAGTAATGAAAGTTAAAGCACATTATAATAGGAAAAGCGGTCCTCATGGGCTTTACTTAAAATTCTTATTTTTTGCTTCTTATAGAAATATTATTACCTTGAATGTGTTCTATGGTCAAGATAATAAAACCGAGTAACAGTAAGAAATCTTCATTTGGACAATTTCAAAAGTTGAATATACTAAGCCGATTGCGAGCAATAAAAATTGTTTTAAAGCATTTCAGTAACACTCCACATATTTGTACACGTTATAATAGCGACGTGGGGTTCAATTTTAATAGTTGGAAAGATAGATTTTAATATCTTATACATTCTCCATTGTCACCTAGACGAATTGGGGAATGTGCTATTACTGGGATATGGTATATAATAGGACATGATTGTTTAGAACCACGGTTAAGTGGTTTGTGGTAGAAATATTGAGATTTAAATTTAGTTCGAACTTGTGTCCGGTCCTGGAAGTTGCTATAAGAACAATGTCGTCGGTAAAAGGAATAAGTCTGATATCTTTTGGGTATATCAGTCTAAGCAGGCCGCCATACATGTCTTTGCACTTGGCCCAAGGATTGAACTCTGTAGAACTCCAAAGCTGAGCTTTCTTTTTCACTCCTTGCTCTTAGCTGTAGTATAGTGGAGGACTCTCTAAACGGTAGCTAAAAAGAATTGCTTGTATATACGGTGGTGTTTCTTTTTCTTCAAGCGTTGTCTTTATGCTGCTCCACTCAGCAGTATTGAAGCAATTTTAACATCCAGCAAAACCAATGTACACAGATCTCTTTTGTCTAGTGCCAGCACAAGCAGTTCTTTGACAGCCTTTGCTGCGTTTACAGTAGATCGGCCTTCTAGAAAGCTGTACTGCGAGTGATGTAGACCGTCAACTTTCGTTAAATGCTCCGTCAACTTTCTTTAATTGCTCCACTTACTTTATGGAACTATTAGTCGTTCCAGCAATGTTTAAAATGCATATTGGTAATATTTGTACTACATGTATATAATATAAATACATTACTTTATTGAATTTATTCTAAATAAAAATAACATTTTGATTTGGTTATAATTAATTTGTTCATTGTGTTTGTAATATATTGGCCAGCATAAATGATCAAAGTTTCCAAATTTTTATAAATCAAATTGCCTCAAATTTGCAGTGTTACAGTTCCTTTACTTATTGAAGCAAACCTTCTTAGGATGACCATGTCAACCTGGTATAAATATACTGGTAATATTAAATTGATGAGCATATAATTTTCTGTAATTCTGCTTCCAATTTATTATTGAAAATTGCCATGTATTAATCGACTTAATTTGATCCAAGGTGAACAATTTCGCACTCTTATACATTATAATGCGAAAGTGTTTCACCATAGAAGCATTTTTGCATTATAAAAATTGTTTGGTATGATTTTTCATTAGCTTCATTAATTTCGGTGTTATGTTCTGCTTTTTCTTCTTCGTGCTTGGGAATATTATTTTCTAAAGATAGTACTTTAAGTTAATCAATTTTAATAGAAAATTGTGTTTTACCTCGCTTACACGCAATTTAAATTAAAGCGATTAAGAAATAGTTTTATAAGTACAACATTTTTTTAATTTCAAACCTGAAGTTTGTTATCATTCAATTAATTCAATATACATTAATTAAAAGTCGTGCAAATAAGGAAAAAGAGGGCAAATAGAATGGTTTCAAACAACGTTAACGAAATTAAAAAAGGCCATTAATGTCAGTAGAATTTATGAGTGCGTTCTCGTCTAAGGTTTTACGTAGACTTTCCTTTATAGTTTCTAGACAATTTGCAAATACAATGATCAGATCAATTTTTTTTGTGTAACGAGCGATTATCAAGCTGTTTAGAGATATTTGCTCAAAGTAGCGCCACAGTCAATATTAAATTAATTATTTTTAAATCATCATCAAATTCTAAGCATCTAACTTTCAGTCTAAGTAATATATGACGTATCCTATGCTTCTGCAGAACCGTTTCTTCAATGCGATCAATAAAAGGTCGATATCAAGCACCAACGTAGCCAGGAAATTGTTTTCTGAGACCCAGTTCGACGATCCGTTACCACCGGCTTCAAGAAAAGGATGGCTCTATCCATGACCCGTGAAGACTATCATCTCCGCCTCTTCAGATATATCTGCAGGGACAGCGACTAAAATTCCCAGATATTCACTTTCATCACGCAACAACGTATTTCACATCTTCGGCCTGATGCAAGAGGTGGACGATATCCTAATCACTTCTAACAACAAACTGCCATTTCAACAATTTAATCTGATCAGCGTGAGCATCAATACATGCGAACATTGACGAGCCATAGTATAATAAAAACCGTTAATTTAATAAAAACCATTTAAGCCGTTAATTTAATAAAAACCATATTTAAGAATTGAATATAAAAAGCCATGCCTTCACACCCCTAAAGCTCTTGCATGAGGATTTTGTGTTACAAAAAATATGAAAGCGGTGGTTATTTGACTTGAAATAATTTAATTTATTAATAATTATAATTTATTTCTTTCAATCCCTTTTATAGCTGGGTAGGTTACTTCAATAAAATGAAACTTCTTTACCTAGTAAAACCCTATATTGTCACACAAAACAACGTGACAATATAGATCGTATCAAATTTGACAAAAGAGTAATAAAATAAAAGTACTCTTCATCCAAGGATAAACAGTGGAAAATTCCTCAAGAAATTTTCTAATATAAATTTTACTAAAATTTATTATTTTCTTTATTTTTCTTTAAATTGAACAAATTTGATTTCTGTTTTTATTCGTTCTTATCGAGTTCAAGGTCACTACATTACAAATTGTTATAATATAGAAGATAAAAACACAAAAGTAATATTTATGGTATACATCGTGTATAAAATTCAATTTCATGATTTTGCAAGATTACCAGACTGAAGACGTTTAATAAAATATAACATATTAAATTCAAATATTCACATCTAAGTGTACGATTATTTTCATTTTATTGGCAAAATATGTAGACATGTACTAAATAAATAAACCTTTATTTGACATTTTCATCTCTGTACACTACAACAAAATACATATAAATATTTCAAAATAATGTTTCAAAATAATACATTCTATTCAGAAAATTGTTATTGTCACATATTGAAAATCAAAATAATAACATGACAAAAAAACCATTATGAAATTAAATTATGCTCTCCCTCAAGGGAGCATGAAAGGCTTCTTTTCTCTTATATCACATCTTTTCTCTACCTTCTCCCCTCTCCTTATTCTCCATTCTTCTTCCTTTCTAACCTTCTTTTATTTACTCTTCCTCCAGTGTTCTCCTAATTTTTTGGCATTTCAACCCATTCTATCCCTTCACACTCTTTTATCCAATGGCTCCACCTTTCTTCTTTCTTTCCGCACATCCTGCATATTCTCTCTTCCTCATTCATTTAATATTTATTTCCACCCTACTCATTCCCACATCTGAACCTTGCAATCATTCTGTTATTCCCCATACCTAATCCCGGTACTAAATACTTAGCCATTCCCTCCTCTTTTGCCTTAACTACATATACTTACTATTATACTTACTATCATATAACCTTCTATCTTTCTCCTGCTTTTCCACATCCCTCAACCTTTCCATGACCTCATTCACTGCTTGATTACCACACCTGAAACCATCTATGCGTAGACAACCATTCCTCCATTTCACATTAATTCTACACTTGATCCATTGATTCTCACTTAAATCTCTTCCAACATTCATCATTCTTTCCATACATACTTCTTTCATTCTTCAATATCTTCCCCTCAAAATTAACCACCCTCTTCACTCCGTTTATCCAGTATTTATATTTTCCTAATTCCAGAAGAACTATATCCGTAGGAGTGGTTCTATCTAAACTCAGTATCCTTTTCAAACATCTAACTTGTACTCTTTCAATCATATCTCTATCTTTCATAGCCCATACCTCTGCTCCATACATTATAATAGTATTCACACAAACTTCCATAATTCTCTTCCTAATACTTATAGATTCCATAATTTTTTTCCCATACCAATCACATTCTCTCCATTGCTCCCCTTGCCTTTTTGGTTAACATTTTAATATGTTCCTTATATGATCTATTCTGAGACAAAATGTAACCTACCTATCTATATCCTTGACTTTTTCTATCCTATGCTCCCCTATATTAAATTCATCATTCTTATATTCTCTCTCTCTTTTCTTGCATTCCATTAGATTAGTGATATTCACATTCACTTTCAAGCCCGTTACATCCACATACCTTTTCATCCTCCCAATCACTTCACTCATCTTTTCCATACTCAGGTCCGCGCCAAGCGGGAGTGCAAGGGGTGCACAGCATGTCTTTGAGAGCGGTACGTACAACTGGAAATATAAATTGTCCTTACAAAGGGAGCATTAACAACATTCTATGGGATAAGCTATGGAATAGGATGAAAGAAATTGGAATCACAGAGAGAATAAGGAGGATAATCAGAGAAATGTACGAGGGAACAAGGGTTAGAGCAAGGATGGGGACCAATGTGCAAGAATGGTTTGAAATATAAGAGGAGGTAACACAAGGGTGCCCGAGTGGAAGCCTGTTTAACATCCACCTGATTTGGAAGGACTATTAAGGAATGGACAGAGTGGAGGGGTGATGATAGGGAGAGAGAAACTTTGGGCTTTAGGATACAGATAATGTAGTATGTATGGAAAAGATGAAAGAGATGATTGAAAGTCAATAGAAATGTAGTGAAAAGCGGTATGCAAGTGAATGTGGAAAAAACAAAACTATAATGGTATGCAAGAGAGGAGGGAGCGATAGCAAAAAGAATAAATTTGAATTTGGAGCAATAGGGATTGAGAATGTAAACAGCTATAAGTATTTAGGATTTATGCTTTATAAAAATGGGAAATGTAATGAATATTTAGACATGGTAGTAAACAAAGCAAAAGTTGCAATTGAACGGTTAAGATGTGTATGAGAAAAGAGATATGGAGATTCGCATTTATGAGATTGCTGATAATGGAGGTTTGTGTGAGGAATATAATGATGTAGGGGGCGGAAATATGGGGACTAAAAGAAAGGAAAAACTGAGAAACTGATAGTTGGTTTGGTGAAGAAAATACTGGGGGTAGAAAATACAACGCTGAGTGAGGTTGTTTTGCAAGAATGTGGGAAGTACAAGTGTTGGAACAAAGGAATGATAAAAATGGCATAGTATGAGAAAAAGTTTATTATGAATAAAAGTGATAGATTAATTATGGGAGTATACTTGAAGTGTTAGAGGAAAGTGTTAGAGAATGAAAGGAATGGGATATGCATAATTGAATGGGCAAAAGAACGCAAGAGAACATATGGAAGAATAGATAGATCGATGGAAAGATGGGTTAAGACGTTGATGAGATGGTGAATGAATTGGAAGTAAGGATGAATGATGTGGAATTCCAACAGAGTTGGGAATGATTGATGAACACTAGTAGATGTACAAATATCAGTAATGGAGAAGGGTTACTGGAAAACATGATAGCTAAAGTATACAGATGGTACCTATATGGAGAGAAAACGAAAGATTAACGTGTTTCAGATGTGGGAGTGAGCATAAGTGTAGTGTACTGGATGACTAAAAGTGAGAGAGTATGTAGGATTTGTGGGAGAAATGAAAATAATTGGGAGCACTGGATTAAGGAACGTTTGGGAATTGTATGAAGCGAGAAAGAAAGAGAGTTGGCTGGAAACGAGGAAGAATAGGAATAATGGAAAGAATTATTAGAGAAAGGAGAAAAGAAGATAAAAATGCATTTCTAAATTTTATTTGTTTTATTTTCCTTTATTTTCCAATTTTTTTTCATTTTCGCTTTTTGATTATAGTTTTTGTTAATTTAGAATCGTTAATGTAAGTAGGGTAAGAAGTTATGCCAATAAAGGTCGTATTATTATTATTTTCTCGCTTTGTACCGTGCAGCTCCAAAGAATCTCAACTTCAGCACCTTTAAAATGTACGATGTCATACACGAGATTCTTCTTTGGACAGATGTCACGTAACGACTTTCTGAACATTAGAGTAAGTCGTTACGTTACCGTTGGATCGAGTGACCGATGTAAACTCAAAGTGCCCAGGATTACGGCCTTTTGCATCTGACTTGTTAATTCTTCAACTTCACAAGTCGGTATGATCTTAATAATTTATTAGGGAGGATCTGGCGCCTCCCATAACTCCAATGATGAGTACTACCAATTTGATGGAATTTGATGGAAAAAAATCTATTCCCACAATTTATGTTCAACATATTTAAGATTGATTTTTTAAATTTTCATTACTAATTGTCCTTAAATTTGGCTTTATAGGAGCTCCAAAGTTTGCTTGACACCTCGTTTAAAAAATTATAGTTTAAACATTTCTATTTTTCATTTTACTACGTGAGTTATTTGTTTTGCACGTCGTTCAACAAATTTGTTTTTTTTTCTTTTGTTGATTCTGTATATGTGGTTAATTATTTTTAAGAATAAACGAGCTAATTTTTAGCGTTAATACTATAATACGTAACTCGCTTTTTATTTTGACCTAATCTTAATTTCCATGAGTTAGTGCAACATATCTTCATAGCTGTGCAATACTCTAAATCAATTAATTAAATAAATTTTTTATTCAATTAAATATTTAAATCATTAAGGGCTTATTGGTAAATTAGACTAGCCCTAATTTTTTAGATTAAGTTTTATTTAATTATTCGGGTTTAATTTTTTATTTAATTCAAATTCTTCTTATTTATTCTAACATTCTTTCCAAGCTGCCACAATTGCGGTAGATTTTCAAAATTTATTCTCCCAATTGTTCAGTAACTATAAATTCTGAAAAAACTGTACCTACTTTATTTTGGGAATCATGAGATGAAAGTTACTATCAAATCAATTTAAAAAAACTAAAATCTGGCCTTCGGCCTGTTGTATCAGATTGTTATAAAATAATTATCAAAATAATTTAGCAAGCGAAAAATTAAATTTTATTCGTTGCCGTAATAAATTAATCTAAATCATTACATCTTCAATAAATATATTTCCGCTTCAATATACGATACATAATTACGTGTTAAGAGAGATTTGACCGTATCTACGTGAATCGGACAAATAATTTTTTACAGGTCAGAGAAACAAGACTAAAATATATAATGTTGTCATTCGTAACCACAATTCCGTCAAAAAAGAAACTAACATAAGGGCATATAATTTATTTAATTAAACATAATCGCCGCAGTGGACAGTTACCTCACAAGTTTTACGAGAATAAGGCAAAAAGGAATAAAAAAGACAAGAGACTAGTCACTTTAGCTGTGTACAAGTTTATATGATCAGTTTTTTACATGCACATTTTTAGTGAGAGTACATGTGACTGTTTGTGTGTGTGTGTCTGTGTGTGTGCGTATTTACACGGAAAATGAGTCTCTTCCTGTTTAGTGGACAGTGATAATAATTTGAATGACCTTTTTAGGACAGACATTTCAAAAATGTTTCAATTTTCTTTGTTATTTTTTCCACAACTACTATTAATGACGTATAGGCTCTCAGTTATATATTTTCCTTATATTCAAGCGCTTATTTAAAATACAATTAAATGCAACTGACCATGATTGTTTATATATAATATATAAAAATCTAATGGTTGGCATACGCACCAACCACTAGCCATCCGGATGAGGAAATCGAACAATTTTACGAAGACATCAGAACCGCTATTCAGAATACAAAAATACAATATATGATGCTAATTGGCGACTTCAACGCCAAATTAGGATTCAAACAGGATGAGGCAGAATCGGCTATGGGAA
>WYDF02057644.1:0-11867 GCA_009867245.2 Adranes taylori
AACGTTCGTAATGAAAAGTTAGTTTCATTTATTGTACAATTTTTGGTCACCTGTCTACAATAATTTTATACATTAGATATTACGGGGCCAATACAACGATATTCAAAAAAGTAATAATAAATTGTTATTCCGTCGATTCACAATTGGAAATGTTAAGAAGTTTCTACCATGATATAGATATAATGCGAATCAATTATAGAGACGAATGTGTAAGTACATTATCAGCTAGAAACATTGAACCCATTACTCATTACAAACTGAAATCTGCGATTATAAAAACTGAAGAATTAGAAACTATTGCATGTTTAGTCAAAAGTTTTAGATACTCTACCTCATCTTGGCGATGGCATTATCTTGAAATGGAAGTATATAATTACCAATCTCATGAAGTTATATCGGCCATATTAGATGAGAATTAGTCTCCTATATTGAACGAAATTTCGACCGATCTGGTTCGTGTACTACTCGAAACTACTCAAAGCGTGTACTACTCAAAGCGCCTTATAAAATGAAGAAATCTGATAAATACGAGGATTGTCGTTTAAATTTTGCATATAACTTTAACAAAAAGCATTATAAATTTCAGTCCTTGATTGTTTTTCAAAGTACTTGCTACTATTGCCGATGCACTTTTGCATTCCCTCAAATCAATTATTAAAGCACATATTCCACTCTAATGGGAATGCTCGAAATGGTCATTTGGAAAGCATCGACTGCATATTCAGGTGATTGAAATTGTTGACCACGCAGTGCATTCTTGATGGCGGGAAATGTAAAAAATCGTTGGGACTTAAGTCAGGGCTGTACGGAGGATGATCAAGCAATTCGATGTTTTGTTGCTCAAAAAACTCAAATGTTTATCGAGCAGTGTGAGCACACGCATGGTCATGGATGATCCGACGCTGTAGGTTGTTTCTTCGCAGATAAGAACTGATTCCTGACAAACAAACAGTTGCGTACCAATCAGTAGTTACCGTCCTTCAATTTTCTAAAGGAATTGCAGCTACATGTCCGGATTTTGATACAAAAGTTGCGACGACCATCTTTTTCGACACACTGCGGGAATGGATGACTTTGGTTGGGTTCTTCTCATATTGAAACACCCAAACAGTAGATGGACGTTTATTCTCGGATTTATAAGAATAAATCAAAGACTCATCTCCACTGACGACACTGAAGCGGCCTCATTCTGAAGCGGCCTCATTTGAAACGATTCAGAGTTCTCGTTACCAACTGACACGAGCCGCAATTTGTTCATCAGTCAACAGATGAGGGATCCAACGAGATACTAATTTTTTCATGCCCAACTTATGTAAAATTTTTTGAATTGAGATCTTAGAAATGCCCAAGGCATTCTCGATCTCCCTGTAAGTCACAAGTTAGATCTTCATTGATCATCTCGCTCACAGGATTAACGTTTTCCTGCGTGACTGCTGATTTTGGTAGACCTGGTCTAGGGTCACCGCTGAGATTTGTGCGTCAACGTTTGAATTCAGTATACCAGCGAGAAATTGTCGTCTCATTACCAAAAACAGCTACCAACTCGCCAAGACGATCGAATTTCTGTGAGGATTCGGTCGAAGCTACGCGAACGTCGCGTAGCTGCGTACCAATAGAAGAGCAAAACGGCGAATTGTTGAGGACCACCGTAACAGCACAAGGATGTTGGAAAACCTAAAGATGAAGGCCAAGAGAAGTATGTTCAAAGAGCTCATCAGAAAAAGAATACTAATATAAGTGGGCGTGCGATTCATGATCGAATGAGTGGAGCGGTTTTTAAAAGAAATAAAAGAATGATGCCTTCCTAAGAAATTTTTGTTGCTCAAGATTGTATATAAAAAGACTGTTAATTTTGTTCAATGTTTAACTATACGTCAAATAACGGCGTAGGACTGCTCTGGCTAGCATACTACTGCTGTAGAGGATGAGAGATTTCTACGCACATCTATAGTTTTCTTATTGTCACTTCTCTATTCACTAGACACCTAAAAAACCGCCAATAACTTTCATCGGCTTGCCATTAGTACGAGAATCTAAATTTTATTAATTTCACTTGTCTATTTTTTTAATGTATTTTTCCGAATATAAAATTGAAGTGTTTTTTTTTCGTGGCATTGTCAAAATATTCGATTATAGGAAATAAGTCAATGTATCTTTTTCAAATGAAACACGCTATATAGATTATAAAATATATTGCTTAATATACAAAGAAACTTAAATGTTATCATTCCAAATAAAATAATAAAATTTTTCTGTCTTCAATATTGTTCCTGAGCTATACGTCGACGATGTAATAGAAATTTTTTAAAAAGATAAACATTTAAATAATAATGCACTTATCTTTTAACTAAAATTATGAAACGAATTAAGTACAGTAAAACCTAAACAACACGAACAACACAATTGTAGGATACTAATCATTATATATATATATATGTTCCCATCAACATTCATATACTTTAAAATTTTTAGAGAATGCTGAATTAAAAAGTAATAACCGAATGATAATAACCGATAGAAACATTTTTAAAATGCTAGAAACAAATTTATTATCTTTATGTTATAAATGTATGAAATAGAGATTTTACTGTAACTTACGATTAATAATAATAATAACATAAAGTTAATATGTATGTACATAGAATAGGAATAACTATTTTATTATATAGTAGTATGTACAAGATACAAAATTAATATAGAATTGAATTATTTTATTTTCCATAATAATGAACAAGAGCTTACTTTTATACTGATCTCGAGGTAAATATATAAGCTTTTACTGGGCATACATAAGTTCCCCTCCAAGTAATAGAAAAACATATGATTGAATGAACTGTTATCATTAAACAAAAGAAACTGTTATCATTAAAGAATAGAATAAAATAGAAATCGGATCGTAAAATATCAATTAATAGTTGAGATATATGTAAAAATAATCAAAACACTATTAACCGAAGTAATATATACATTGTGATTAATTGTATAATTTTATTGGCCCAATAAAATCTGAAATGAAAAAATTATAAATTAGCAAATGCAGGCTAATAATTTTATAATGAAGTAAATAAGCAAAAAAAAAACCGAATTTGAAGTAAATAATTTATGTGGCGTATGGCTGCATAACCAATATGCCTCACAATATTGTACAAAATACGTTGAAGGTTAGCATTGAAATTATCCAACAGCAATTAAAATTAATTATTTTTTGTACTATTTGTAACTTCACTATATAAGCTGCTACCCAAACACATTGACTCCAAACAATCGGGGTTCCACAGGGTTCACTCCTGGGCCCTCTACTTTTCTGCATAATGGTTAATGATCTTCCAGACGAAATAGACACAGCAATTACCGTAATGTATGCGGATGATACAAGCATATTAGTTAACGCGGGTACAGAAGGTAGCAAGGAGAGCAGTCAAGCAGTAGAATGTACGCTAAACTGGTGTAATCAAAAGAGGCTATAAGTAAAAATAAATGAAAAAAAAAGGCTCAAATGATACAATTCTACACAAAAACATTACCATCAACAAAAGTATTTTAATCAGACACGGGAGGAGAAGCATCCCACAGAAAACAACAAATGATACAATTCTACACAAAAACATTACCATCAACAAAAGTATTTTAATCAGACACGGGAGGAGAAGCATCCCACAGAAAACATCAGCCAACAGAGAGGACCTAAATACATGGGCACAAAATATTATAACGCGATGTCCTAAGCCAAGGGGTCGGCAACCTTTTTCGGACGGCGGGCCATTTTCAAAATAAAAATTTTTGTGCGGGTCGCACATTCAAATGTAACTTAAATAGTGCTTTTATATCATATACGAGTATAAATATTAGTGCTTTGGCGGGCCGCGCAAAAAGTTGCAAAGGGCCGCAGGTTGCCGACCCCTGTCCTAAGCAATAAAAAATTATGCCAATCTTAAAGGATTCAAAAGAAAATTACGAGAGTACTTTTGCAGCGATTCTGTATATAATTTGGAATTTTGAGCAGTAACTGAAACCGATTTTGCCTGACGTGTTCAACAATCTATATTTTAATCCTTAAGTCAATGTATTATATAATATTACATTGACTTAAAAATAAAGTGACTGATAACAAGCTCTTGCGAACCTGATAATATTGCTAGTGAAAAATTGCATATTGCTAGTGAATGCAGAAAGAAATATTGAATATGAAATTTGGTTAAAATGAAAGTAAAGTTAATCAACGTAAATTAAATATACATCCCCCCCAATGTATCGGCGTTCCATTTCAATGGATTATGATTTACAGAGTTTACTGCCAATACAGAATACGCAGGAGACTGTCAAATAAAATAAGAGTAAGATTTTTTATTAACTAAATTGCCTCTTAACGTTACTTAGCTTTTAATGTATTCGCAAGCTATCCAAATTCTATAATATGGGTATTTTCTGAATGTAATGAAATATTAAAAAAAAAAGTTACTAGAGCAGAGGGAGAATTAAATCCTGATTTTATTTGGAACATCCCTGTTGTGACGTATATTCTACGATCTCTAAAGCACATACACGCAAAGTACAAAGATCTGTCAGAATTAGAAAGCGTAATTAATTCACAAATATCACTTTGATAATGGAAATTCAAAGATAAAAAAATCACCTGTTTAGTTTCGTTCTCGCCATCGGCAAACTGGATAAATCATCCTTAAGCACATACTCCCTTATGCCCAGCATATATTCTTTATTGTACTGCTCCCATGAGAAACCACTATCTTTTCCCATATCTAGAACGTAATTTGATCCATCTTCCGCATATCTCACATCGTCGATAAGTTGTTTCAAGGAGGCTACTTTAAAGTCCCATTCGTTTAACGAACAAAATTCGCCGTTTTTAGCAGCTTTAGCGAATTTACGACTGATCGTATACATCCTGAAATAAATAAAACATCAGTCATATTGAGGATATGTTATATACGCACAGAAATGATGCTTGTGTTAAGTCATTGTCCCCCATCTTTGCGTGCCTAACTTATGATAATCCTCTCCTATTGCTTTTCAGTCTCAAATGTACCTTTAGAAGCTCGTTTTATCCCTTCTTCTTAATTCTCCATAGTCTACTAAATTTCCCTGAATCTATCTTTTATTCTTTTTACATGTCATTACTTTCCCATCTCCTCTTTTAATTAAGTTTCAGATTTGATAAAAATCAAATTATTTTAAAATATTTCTGTTTTCAAAATTCAAATCTTAATTGTTCGTTTTGTTAAACTCCTTGTATCGCTTAAGGATTGAGCGATCTCTTGATACAGGAAATTTAAAACCATACAGGTGTTATTGAAAAAATAGGCCAAATTTATGCAAGAAAGATGCTTGTTAATTTTAGGTGTTTTAAATGAAATGATAAGAGCCTTTAACAACATATTTTTGAATGTTCTACCTTAATAGCTTCTGAGATGTAGGTCAAGTGTCTTAAAATTTAAATGACTATTGAAGTTATTATGCATGTTTAGCAAATATAGAATTTTTTGAAAAGAGTGAATTCCTACATCTTCAATCGAAGAAAGAAGAATGAAAATAAATCAAGCGATTTTCATCGCAAAACTTTTGTAGGCCTATTCACTACATTTCAATTAAATCGGTCCAGTAGTTTGAAGAAATCGCGATACATACACAGACAACATTTGTTGAAACTACTTTTTTGGGCTTATAGAGACCAAAATGTATTGTTTTATTTATGTTACCAGCAATGAGTATGTACACTTTACAAACAATTTTCGAATGTTCATTGTACAACTATATAAATAACATATTCATTCTTTCAATTCCCAATTATATTCCATTCACACTTTTGATAGTACTTTGGAATAGAGTGCGCAATCGTTAGGCCGTATATTATTGGGATGATATTAATTATTAATTTCAGTTGGACTTCAATAGGTTTGTTAGGCTTTATTCTTAATAGTAGTAGTTTAAAACAACTCGTGAGATTCAAAAATATAAATTTAGTTATTACTTACATTGGTTTATGTTTGGTACAATATAAGATAATATCAAAGATGCACGCAGGTGTAGTATGAAATAACAGTGAACATATCCAGTGCATGACACGATTCGTTCTGTAGGAAAAACCTGGATACCAACTGAGATATTTTGTAGGATATTCTAGAGCCGCTTTCGTCGTCAAAATACCGTAATCTTTCCAACTGATTGGATTTACACTGCCGCTAGTACAATTGTATACACGCATTGTATTTGATCTGCGAAATAAAATTATCATATAGCAAAATTTACTTTATTTATTTCATAGTTCATGTAACGTTATCAAAGTTATTATTATTTACCTATTTGCCACTGTATGCCAAGCAGCTGTGACCAATGTATTAGCAACTACATCAACTGGTATAAGATCGACAATGAGGTTTTCATTGCATACGATACTTTTAATGCTACCACGTCCAATTTCCATCATTATACCCGTTATACCCGAGACATTGTCTACCCAGCCAGCGAACGGTTCCTTCCAAGAACCCGTTACTGAAAATAAATGATATTGTTAAGGCTCGAATAAATGTCATATTTTTATCCAATTAATATTTCAACTGCGAAAAGTAGTTTAAACATTTTTCAATAACAGATGTCTATTTTTAATGACTATTGTTTTTACTATTTTTTATTACTTTTACCAATCGCTTGAAATATATCTCAGGAACATGTTCGTTACCATATAGTAATATTCTACTTGACAGATTAAAATATTTGCTTGATACTTAGAATAAACAAAAATTGAATAATTTGCGAACATGATCTAATTTAAAACAAAACTGTTTTTAAAAATCATATTAATATGTTAAATATGAAATATCCTTTATTAACTATTATATAAATATATATGTAAATTTTGTAACCCTAATGTGGGAGATTTTCATCAAAAAAGACAGTTAGTAATTTTGGTTGTAGAGTGTGTAATGAAGTGAAGAAGGAGCGACAGGGGTTAGAGAATTTGCGTAAAGAAAAATTTTGGGCATATATATATATATTATTTAATCGTTTTGTTAATCATTAAAATATCTAAAATAAAAGGAGACCAAATATAATAGACTCATATGCAATAAAAAGAAAGGTTATGGCTGTTTCTAATGCTTGGAGCACGGTTATTTTGAACGTACCCGGAATGTATTTTTGATTTGAAGATGTCACTACTTCCTACTTTGACAATTTCAAAAAAACGCCGACGGTAAACAAATATAAGAATTTCAAAAAATTCCAAACTGATAACCTACGAGAAATACGGTTTTCGGAAAAACGGGATCCGTTGGGTATTGTAAAACTTTTTTATACAATGCGTTAAAAATAATAAATCAATTTGACTAGAATTTTATCGAGTTTGGCGTGTAGTGTATTGAAACAGTAATTGATCCCTAAATATTTCTATATTTAATTGAAAATTGTATTTCTTACCTACTGATGGTCGTACAATACACACTGGCAAATAAGCGGAGCTCTCTAAAATTAACTCTTCTGCCATTGCTTTTGTTAATGTATACGTATTTGGATGCTTGCCCTATAACGGTAAGTAAAATATTACATATTTTCAGTGTTAGAATTTTATTAAAATGTTACAATTTTTAGGTATGTTACAATTATACCTAAAAATGTTACTATTAAAATGTTACAATTATATATTCTTACCAATAACTTTCCTGACAGTAATTCTAGCGCATCTGGCGGTAGATTTTCCACACAACTTATAATTGATTTTGGATCGTAAGGAGGTTTATATACTGTTTCTTCAATAATCTTTTTATCTGCGTTACTGTATGCGGTTGAAACATGAACAAAACTCTGCAAGTAATTTATGTAATAAGTATGTATGCATATTAAACGCAAGCTGATTTTAAGTAGGCTTAATAGGTCTTGGAAAGATGGAAAGAAATGTTTTTAAAGTGATTTTATGGGTTCATGTAGAGCCACCAATATATGATATGCACCACTGTTCTTGATATTGTAAGAGCTTTTAAATAAGGTATGATTTTTAATTTTCGGCGTGTGTCATAAGCTAAAGACAAGCCGAAATCAAAGAATATACGAAATACTTATTTGTAATAATTGCTTACCTTTAAATTTTTTATATTTGAACATAATTGTATAATCCGGTGCGTACCAAGTGTGTTTAGTATAACTGCATCGTTTAAACTTTCATTAAATCTGAAAGACAACATTGAAATTAGTTTTTATTCTGCTCTAAGATATACTATATACATCAGTTTTTAATATTTTAATTTTCTGATTTGTTTCGCAGTTAATTCTTGTTATCTTAATAATACAACTTAATTGTTATCTAGAGAGAACCAACTTAATAAATAAGTTTGGCTGAAGGAAATGATAGGAATATAAGAAATACGAATGACTTCTTTCTGGAGCTCTCATGACGCGCACTGAGCTCTATTGTTATGTTCAATTAATATTCCAGATTTCGAACGATTAAATATGGCAAGAGGCATAAATAATACAGTAGCTCAAAAGTTGATAATATATCAAAGACAATACTTTCTTTTAAAGAAGGGTTATTCCTAGATAAATTAAAAATAGCAATAGTAAAAGTACTGCATAAAAGAAATGAGTTTAAAATAATCAATTTATTATTTTCTGGTCGTACAATACACATCCTTTAGCAACATATTTATATTCGTGAATCGTTAATGATTTTTTTCGTTGGTACTGATTTATTCAATAAACCACAACTAGAATTTCTTAGTAACAAGAACATATTTTCTCGATATATTCTGTTTTAAACATTATATCGTTATACAATTATTTTTAACAAATCGTGGTTCATATGTTTGGTCGGTCTGCATTTTTACAAGACTTTTTAGGCAAGGATTCTTTACCGTTATGTTATGAACTCTTTTTGTGTATTTGGTATGACTAGACATCTTATTTTGATGTAAAGTTCATGTTTGTTCTATTATAATTATTCTAAACAGTGCTTGAGAGAATTTTTATTCGGAATAATTGTTATGCAATTTCGTTATTAAAATTTACGTGTATAAAATTTAAAATCCATTTATGAAATTACAACTCAATAATTTTATGATTACATACTTAAATTATGTAGTAGTAAGTATTTTTTTATTAAATGACTCGGAAAATTTTAATCAAGGAAATTAATTTAACAAACTTATTTTTTATTATTCTAGAGAGATATTGATATCTCTCTTACAATTTTATCAACGTCGGTAGTCTGAATGTTACGAGATGACACGCTTCTCTTTCGAATATTCCGTTTTAGAAGCTAGCACTATACAGTTTTTAACTAGATAATTTTTAAGTCATCGATAAGGCCAAATGTCAAATACTATCTAAACTTTTCAACAGTTTGTCTCTCAACGCCCACGCTTCTGTACAAAGATACTAGGTTGTCCGTGTTTCGATTTTTCGTCACCTCAATTAACCTTAACCCAGATATCACGACCTCATTTTGTTTCTCTCGTTCGTTGTACATACATACTTTGTTTATTCATCGTCTTTCTATTATGTTTATTCGAATCCCTTTTTTTGCTTCAATAAAAGAGTTCTTTATGCGAATGTTTATTTTACGGCATTTGAAAGAAACTTATTGATAAATGAGCAAAGAAGTTTATGAAATGATTGGAGTTAGTTAAAAAAAAATGAAATGAATAAAAAGAAGTTCATTTCAAATCTTCTTAAAGACGGGAAAATGTCAATCATTGATTATTAGAAAAGTTACGATATAAAAACCTCAGCAGAAAACGCAGCCGAAGCCTGATCTGAAACGCGGGAGGATTCGCTCAAGAAATGTTGGAACAAATTGTGGCCTCCTGTTATTCATCCTTCCGGCTCATGTCAACCTTCAACTTCAGCACCTGAAACATCCGTACAACTGGTTCTAGAGCCAGCTATTATTGAAAATAGCACTAGAGGAAGAAATATGTTCAATGTTGATATTTTCGGATTTGCCCAAAGAAGATGGGCATCAATGGCTTGAGTCAGACAGAGCCGACGTGTGTTCTGAAATTGTGGACTATGTTATTGCATCTGAAGATGAAGAAAACGATTTCGATGGTTCAGAAGGTGATAATCGGTCTTCCAATACAGATCAATTGAAGTAGCTAGAACGGCTAGATACTATCGATCACAATTCATCACTTGGTATGAAAAACAGACAGATGCTGACTGCACAGATACATTGTTGCTACGACGTTTCAGAGCAATGGCAGACTCAAGATCAAAAAAGCCAATTAAATAGACAAAGTTTACGGACTATTTTTCGAAAGAATAAACGGAAATCAAAAATTAATTTTCAAATTTAAACAAATATGTATTCAATTTCTTTTTTCAATACATTAGAAATGAATGGTTTTACATTAAAAATACGATTGTTTTAAGAACTTAAAACTAAATTTATAAATTCAAATCTAAATTCAACTCTTTTTTTACTATGAAAAAATATGAACTCGCTTAACCGTGTTTTTGATTTTCCGTTATCCCATCGGTCCCGTGCCTGACGGATAACCGAGTTTCTTCTGTAACATATAACATCTGACTTTTTTCGTGTAGAGCTCTAAATTTAAATCATGACAACATAAAATTATTAGGTTTAATTAAACTTTGGTTTTGGTAATTCTACTAAATGGGATCCGCTTTACCATTGATATTAGTGCCAATGCCAAGGTCGCTTTAGTGGTCCTTTCCGGTACGACTCTACTCTCCATTCACTTCCATTCTTCTGAATAAATGGACTTGATTGACACGATAATATATTTTTTGTCAGTAAGATTTTATTTATTTTTTAATAATTACAACTCGCGAAGTGCGTAATAGTCATTTTTTGATTTATGTAAAATCTTGAATTAATTATTTTTTGATGTAAACAAATTATTTTTAACAAATTACAAATTAAATTAATTAATTATTGAAGTAAATTAATTATTTTTTGATGTAAACAAATAAATATTACAATGATTACCTTACGGTAGCAGCAGAGTGAAAAACGATGTTAACATTTTCAATAATCTTTGTTCGATCCACATCGTTCAAGCCTAAATTCTGTAAAGCCACATCTCCTTCGATTGGTTTCAATTTGTTGAACAGGTCCGGATTTTTATCGCGAATTTTATTGAAGAGCTAAAAAACAATAAATTAACGTTTTTTTTTTTATTTTCAAACGTAACAAATAAATGTTTAACATCAATATTATTGACTGAATAGATAATTAAAACTTACTGGATTTTTAATGACTTCTTTAAGCCGTTGTTCAATGCCCATTCCTCGTTTACCTCTCATGAGTAAATAAATCGAATCGATTAAATCGCATGACCGCAAAAGTTTCTCGACCAAAGCTTTGCCAACAAAACCAGTGCCTCCCGTTATTAATACAGTAGCGTCACGATAGAATTCGCCGATATTATTACTATGCAAATCAGCAAACGTGTGGTATGTTACACCTCTGTTTACCTATAAATGTGTAAATTATTATAATTAATTGCAAAATAATTGTGTACAAGGAAGAGTGCTGGGTCGAAGCCACATCCAAACTCAATTACCGTGAGGGTAGGAAATTCTGGAAAAAATTCAAAGTCCTAATAGGACAAAAATCTAACCCCAAATCTCATCTGAAAGATTCACAAGGAAAACCCATAAAATCTCCAGCGCAATTAACTGAACGCTTTGCAAGCCACATGGAACAAATTTACCAAATCCCACAAAACCATCTTTTTGACAATCACTTTCTGTCAGACACAAATTCTCTGGTGGACAGCTTTGCAAGTAAGCATTCAAATATTACCAGTTTCCCAAAATCTGACGACATCCTCTTTCCTGTTTCCGCGGATGAGGTCTTCGAAACCCTAAAATCCGGCAAAAACACCGCTCCT